>VIYQ01002649.1:0-11719 GCA_009928355.1 Chlorella sp. CH2018 | reverse complement strand
AGGGGGCGGGGTGTGGTTGTTGCTGTGGTTGGTTTGGCGGCCGGCATGCATTTCATTGTCAGCGGGCATGCCTGCTGGTTGGCTGCATCATGAATCCTCAACCCATCCTCCCAGCTGCCCACCTCCCGCACCTCAACATCTTGTGCAGAGCCCAGGCCGCCATGCGCTGCCACACAAACACAATTCCGCACCAGCCGGGCGAGGCGGCGCTGCCCGCAGGCGCACTGCCGCCCTCGGCGTCCTCGGTTGCCGCCGCCGCCGCTGTGGCGGCCAGGGCTGCCGAGCGGTACTGCATGAGCTGGCCCACCAGAGTGGCCAGCTTGGGTGAGACCAGCTGGAAAGAGGGCAGTGCCAAACCAGTGCGGCCCTGTGCAGCAGCAGCCTGCATCTGTGCCTCAAGAGACAGGCTATCACAAGCGCCAGTCCGCAGCGCCTCCGCCAGCTCAGCGCCCCCAGCGCGCACAGCCTGCGCAGCGGCAGCGGCTGCCGCGGCTGCCGTGGCAGCCGAAAAGGCGGCAGCAGCCTCAGCAGGAGGCAGCTGCTCCTCTACATCCCATTGCAGCTGGGCTGGCTGCACTCCAGCCAGCAGGAGGCGCATGGCCTGGAGCGGCACTGACCCCAGCAGCTGGCCGCTGGCCACCCGGCCCCGCACATCAGACAGCGCGTCCTCCACTGACCGTGGCGCTGGGGTGGCTGACGTGGCTGGCCCCGTGCTGGGTGCCTTGCCGGAGGGCTGCCCCTGCCCCTTTCGCGCCTTGCAGGGTGTGGCTGAGGAGCCAGCCGCAGTGCCACCCGCTGTACAGCCACCGGCCGCGGCCTGCTCGCCACCAGCTGCCGCCGGCTTCGGCGACTCAGCGGGGGCAGCAGGCGCAGCGGGGGTGGCACGCTCAGCAGGCACAGCAGGCTCAGCGGGCACAGGTGGGCGCTGGAAAGCGTGCTCCCCCAGCAGCTCCGCAAATCCCTCCAGCACATCCAGCACAGAGCGGTGTGCAGCAGTCTGCTCGCTCTCCACCTCTGTCGGGAGAAGGGAGAGGGGAGAAGAGAGTGAAGGACAAGACGCAGCACCATCCACTGCGCTCTGATAGTGCCTGGCTCGATTGCTTGCAATTATCCCTGCCCCTGCAGCTGGGCGGGTCCACAATCCCATGCACACACACCTGCCACCTCAAAGCCCTGGGCCATCACTTCGTCCACAATGGCCGCCTCGCGCTGCTCCGCCTCCACCTCTGCAAGATTGGAGGCAGGGGCGGCAAGGAGGGTTGGCTGGGTTGTAAGGTGGAGGCCGCATGCGACGCCCACATCATGCACAGCAGCGACACGACAGAGACACAGCACAGTGCAAATGCAGGCTCAAATTCAAATGCACAGAGGCAAAAGCTCTCAATGCCTGCTGCTCACCCGACATGCGCATGGCGTATGGCTTGGGTGGGCGCGGTGTAGCTGCTGCACCCTCCTCCTCCGCGGCCGCATCCTCTCCATCCGTCCCGCCGCCGCCCCGCTTGCCCACGGCCGCCGGCTTGCCGCCCCGCCCCTTGCTGAGCTGGGCATAGGCATAGTCCTGGCTGCTGTGGGCGGTGTGGGAGGGCTTGAGCAGGGAGGAGAAGACCTCGGCGGCGCACAGCGCGGCACAGTAGGGGCCCAGAGTCTGGAGTGGGGTGGGGCAGGGTGGCGGCCATAGCAGGGGGTGGGCAATGAGGGAAGGGAGGCAGGCCGAGGGGAGACCATGCCACCCGGCCAGGCACGCATGCCCTACGCACAACCACTGGCCCTGTACTCAACTCAGCCCTGTTTCCCCACACAGCCCACCTGCAGCACATGCTCCACGCCACCCAGCATCTGGTCCAGGCGGGCGGCTGCACAGCGGGGCGGAGAGGCAGCAGCTTGCCCAGAAGTGGCCCAGTGGCAGCGGCGATAACAGCGGGCACCACCAGTGTGCGGCATTTGAAACTACGGTGCACGTTCACCAGCCAGCCCACCTGTGAAGCCGGGCACCAGCGGGTCGAAGAAGATGCGCTGGGCGGAAGGTGCCACATCGTCGGCGCCCAGCTGGCGCTGCAGCGAGCGCAGCCAGTTGAGCCTGCACCCGGGTTCGGGGAAGGAGCAGGCAAGTGCGTGAACTGTCTTTGAAGTGTGCACTTGGCTTTGGGGAGTGCAGCCGTGTGAGTGCCCTGATTGCAGGCGTGCCTGCACATGCTGCCACATGCCTACCCCTCCTCGATAACACACATCGGCCAACCCACGCCCACTCACTCAAAGTTGGCGCCGGCGCACTGCAGTCGGCTGCGGGCGCGGGCCAGGCGGCGGGAGAGGAGCTCCACAGGCCCTCCCTCCCAGTCCATTGTGGGGTAGGAGGCCACGCGCAGGCGCGGCGGTGGCGCCACCTGCGGTGGGGCCGGGCAGAGATGGGAACCTCGAGGAGGCGTGTGTGACAAGCGGCACTCCATCCGATGGATGAGCCATCAACCGCCTTCCCTGCCATCGCTTTCGCCCACCTCCTCCACACTGGCGCGATTGACCACGGTGACCACTCGAGCGTCCAGGTTGGCCTCTAGCACTCGAATGCGGGCCTCCAGATCCTCCTGCAGCAGGGGTTTTGAGCGGGGTCTGGAGCGGTGACTGCTCGGCATACCGCTGGCAAGCAGCCTTGCAGTACATCAGCAGTGCTGCTCCAATTGCACCCCACCTGCGTCTCGTTGCGCTTGACATCGGCGGGGGCAGCAGTCATGCCAAAGATGTGGGGCCGCGGCGCCAGCAGCGCCTCCTGCGGGCAGCGGCAGCGTGGAAGATGCAGTGTCTGAGCACAGCTATGCTGTGCACCTTGTCAGAGGCAAGCACCCGCTTGGTTCACGGGAGTGCCTTCAGTGATGGCGGGCCCCCAACCGGCTGCCAAGCCCAACCACAGCCGCACCTGTGCATGATAGAACTGCTGCATGATGCGGTTATAGGGGTGGCGGGACCGCGTGTGGTGGCACTCGTCAAAGATGAGCAGATGGATCTGGGACATCTGCGCAACATGCCAGGTCGGGGAGACCGGAGTGGAGCCTAGTGGGCTTTGGAGCCTGGTGGGCATTGGAGCCTGCTGGGCATTGCTTTTCAGTCAGTAAGTTGCTGAAAGCTTGCAGGCCAGCTGGAAGTAACTGTTCAATTTGCTCCTTCGGATGCATGCACGGGTCTCTGCCTGCACACAAGCAGTGCTGCCACTTGCCTTGATGATGCCGTGGGACAGCAGGTTGAGCAGGATCTGTGGGGTCATGACCTGTGGACGCATGCAGGGCGGCGGTCAGACTGAGCGCAGGGCTGCCTGTGTACAGCTGCACATGTGAGCACGTCTGGATTGGAACGGGAAACCGTGCTGTCATGACAGCACACTATGCGGCATGGTGACGCAGAAGCATGCGCGCACCACCACATCGTTGTCGCGGAAGGCTGCGTGCCACCTGAGTGGGCAGGAAGAAGAGCAGAGTGGGGTTGGTAGCAGGCATGGAAAGGGACAGGCATGCGCCCTACCTGCGACAATTAATAAACCCCTAACCCTCTCCAGGAATTCATGTACAGGCACCACACCTCTCTTTCTCCCAGAGCTCTGTGCCCATCTCGCCCACAAATGCTGCCACCGCGGGCCCCAGGTGCGCCCGCAGCACTTCCGCCTGCTGCAGCACCAGCGCCACCTGCAAGGGAGGGGAAGAGAGAGCGGGGGGATGGCTGGGTCGGCGCTATTGCCTGGATGTGCGCTTTGCAAGCTGCAGGCTGGTGCTCAAGCCACAGGGCGTCCAGTGGCGTGCGGCCATGGCAGCGCGCCCGCCTGCCTTGCCATGCCCGCCTGCCTGGCCTCTCAGCTCCCATGTCACGCACAGACCTTGCCCACGTTAACATAATCAAATTAGGCATCCAGTTTCCCCCTCCTCACCTTGGGAGCCAGGAAGACCGCCACCCGGTGGCTGTGCCCGCCCGCTGGGTCGTGCACCGGCATCACATCTGGTCCCTCTCCCATGCTGGCATCATCCGCATGTGCTGACTCAGCAGCAGGCTTCGCCCTGCCAAGCACTGGCTCCCGACCGGGCAGAGCCTCTGCGCCAGCCGTATCTGGAGCGGCAGGCGACACACTTGCTGCAGCGGTGCCTGCCGAGCCATCCTTTCCTGCGGCAGCCGCCTCGGAAGCTGCCTCAGCGGCGGCGGCAGCGGCGGCGGCAGCGGCCAGGCGGCGCTGCTCCCTCATGCGGTGCCTGATGAGCAGGACCGACACAAACGTCTTGCCAGCGCCGGTGTCCAGAAAGGCGATGACCTGCGGCGCAAAGGGTTTGCAGCAAGGCTCAGGATCATGGAAGCAAGCATGATTGGGACTTGTCACGAGCGGCGCTCGTACGCCGCCCCCGTTGTCCGTCCTGCTCGGCTTCGCAAATTCAGTAGCCTGCCAGTCCCTCACGTTTCTGTTCTTGGCCAGCTCCAGCAGCTCCAGCTGGTACACGCGGGGCTGCATGGAGGGCTTGGACAGGGCGTCTGCGGGCGCCGCCGTGGCCGCCGCCGCCCCGTCAGCCGGCGCGCCCTCCGGCGGCAGTGGTGCCTCGGCCGCCGCGCTGCTATCCACAGGCGACATGGTGCCTCAGCCCGGCCCTGCAGGGGGAAGAGGTGGGCCGTGAGGCGATGGGAGGAAGGGAGGGGCTGGGGCGCTCGCCTGCGCGCTGCCTGGGCTCTGCTGGCCCGCTCACTGGCTGATCGGCGTGCCCAGCAGTCTCTCACACTAGGGGCAGGGCCCGATGGTGCCCAAAAGCAGGCAGCCCACGCCGCCTCCTTGCTCGACGTTTGCAGGCTGCTGTGCAGCCCAAAACCACCGCTGCAGGGCTGATGGAAGGCTGAGCGGGCCAGCTGAGCGGGCCCTTGGCTGATTGCCGGCGGCAGGCTTTCCTCCTCCCTGGCTCGCGGCAGCGCTGGCTCCTGCGTGGCGTTCTCACTTTACAAGTCTCGCCGTCATTCATCCCACTACTGAGCAGCGCAATATGTACAACAACACGCAATCCAACGCATGTTCTGTCCACCCAGGTTTTCATGCCTTGCGGGAGCGTTTGCCGCGGCCCGCCGCCGCCTGCCCACTTGCCGCTGCTGCAACCACCGCCGGCGCGCCATCCGCCGCACCACTGTCCACCTCCTGCCCAGCATCCTCCCAGTCCAGCCGCCTGCGCGGCAGAGAGCTGGCCAGGCTGGCGCACTCCGCCTGCAGTGCAGGGTGGAAAGGAGCGGCCGCAGCGTCAGCCGCGGCGTCTCTGGTCCAGGCAACAGCATACAACCTGTCCGAGGCGTGCTGTGCAACAAAGACGCCGCAACACCGTGTAGCCCAAACTCACCTCGCTGAGGTGCTGGTGGTCGGGCTTGAACCAGTAGTAGAGCGTGGGTAGGCGCAGCCGCTGCGCGTCGCGGGCCAGCCAGGCGCGCGCTGTGGTACGGCAAGGGAGGGAAAAGGGTGGCATGAGTTGACATCGGGCAGCAGGTACGTATGCCCATGCCGGCCTGTCCAGGGAGCAACAACTGACTGCTCTCAACCGCCACACAAACACCCTTTGACAACTCACTCCTGCTGCCCTCGCCGCCGCCCTTCTTGGCAGTGCTGCCCGCTGCCGGCCGCTTGCGAGCGGTGCTGCCACTGGCCGCCGTCTTGGCAGTGCTCTGTGGGCCCAGGCTCAGCCGGCGGTTGCCCTGGGAGGCCTCCTGCTCAGGTGGCGGTAGGCGGCTCAGGCCGCCATTCGACAGCAGCGTGCACTGCAGGGGATGGGGACGCAGCAGGCACACAGATGTATCCTGAGCACAGCAGCATGCGATGTGGGTGCATCTAACCTACAGAAGTCGGGCAGGCACCAGCCGCCACTAGCCAACCCCATCCCTCACCTGCACCAGTGGCTTGCTGGGCGGGCCCCGTTCTCCTGGAGTCAGCTGCGAGGCCGGTGCTTCTGCCCCGCCCAGCACGCTAGCGTCCTCTGCAGCCAGCAGCTGTGCCGCAGCCGCAGGCGCGCCCGGGGTTGCTGCCGCTGCGGAAGCTGCCTCCTGCTCCTGCTCCTGCTCCTGCTCCTCCACTTCCATCGCCTCTGCTGCTGGGGCCGCAGCTGCTGCCTCAGCTGCAGCCACAGGCTCCTCAACCGCTGCCGCCACCTGGGCTGCAGCGGCAGGCTGTTCCACCAGTGCTGCTGTCTCGACTGCAACATCATCAACAGGGCCGGGCTCCTCAGCGGCAGGCTTGGGCTCAAGTGCTGCCTTCACCTCAGCGGCATCCCGAGCCGCGGCTGCAGGCTGCTCAGCCGCGGTGGCCACCTCAGCAGCAGGGGCAAGCTGCTCTGCTGCTGCCTCAGTCGCTGCCTCAGCCGCTGCCCCGGCTGCCGCATCTGCCTCCTCAGCGGCCGTGGCTGCGGCGGCGCCGGCCGCCTGCTCCTGCGGCTGGGCAGAGCTAGCCTGTGCTGCACTCTGCATCTGCGCCACAGCTGAGGCGTCTGCAGCTGCTTCAAGCTGCTCCGCCACTTGCTGCTGCTGTGCAGCCTCAGCAGCGGTCGCAGCGGCCACCTCAGCAGGCTCAGCAGCAGGGGCTGCTGGAGGCACATCAGCAGGTGCCAGCGCCAGTGCTGCCTCCAGATCGTCTGCCATCTGCTTCAGGCTGCGGTATGCCGCCAGCTGTTCCTGGTAATAAGCATCCACCTTCCACAGGCGCGCGGCTGCAGGGGAAGGGTGACATGGCAGCAGTTGCGCTGTGGGGCTGCGAGGCAGAGGATTGTATGCATGCATCTGAGGTCAAGCAGCATGAGCAGTCCACAGCGTCATGCGTGGCAGTGGGGGAAGGCCAGTTAGCACTTGGGACCCACTGCCAAATAACGCATGGGAGCTCACACCAACAGGCTTGCCGCACCACATCCCCGTGCACACCTGCCACCTGGCGCTTAGGGCCCCGCTTCTTCCCCTTGCCATCCGCCTCCTTGGAGTTGGCCTCGAAGATGCGGTGCTCCATAAACTTGTTCAGGGCGCAGCGCTGCTGGCAGGCCGCCAGTGTGCTGCAAACGAGGGCGAGGGAGGGGAGCAGGGCGGGCGGACTGGTGAAAGCTGGCACAGCGCAACAACGGCAACGTGGCACTCAACCAGCATCCAGACAGCCAGCGGCACAGCCATAGCCATGCTTTCAAATGCGCAGCGCAAGTAGCGTGCTCGCATAAGCAATGCACCCGCATAAGCGACACAGCAGCACTTGCCTGCGCAGGTGGTCCAGGTTGTCCTGCAGGCCTCCCTCCTCAAACCGCAGGATGGGCTGCGTCTCCAGCTGCTCGCCCCGCATGAAAGCCTGCAGCACAGATGGGGACAGCAAGCAAGCAGTCTCGGTGCCCCATGCCTCACCCAGCTTGCCGCACATGCACAAACTCCAGAGCAAGCATTGCTACGCAACAACAGCGCAACTCCCCGCTGCCTCCACAACCTGCCACTCACCACCACTGGCTGGCACAGGCTGCAGTGTTGGCCGGGTGCCGAGCGGTCGCACTGAAAGCGCTCCACAATGGCGGGCGGCAGCGGCCTGCCATGTGGGTTGGGCGCAGTGGGTGGGCCGTGCTGCAACTGCTCCTGCAGCTCCTGCTCAAGGGCAGCAAGTGCGGCATGGAACCCTGGCACGCTGGCCAGTAGCCCTGCAGATCAATCAGGACGCAGCATGTGGTGCAGCCGTGAGGACTTCAGGCTGGGAGACGGCAGCTGCCGCATGCATGTCTGCATGCTCTTTGCTCCATCCGGGGGGCGCACCTGCGCACTGCTGCCCTGCGGCCTTCACCAGTGCAAGGGCAAGCGCCATGCGTGCACGTGGCTGGCACTCTGGCAGCCCATGCAGGGCAGCCAGCAGGCGGGCTGAGTGCTCTTCGCTAGCTGCACGGCAAGAAAACATCGATGGAGCCGGGCGTGACACGTCTGCTGTGCAAGCACTGCTGAGCAGCAGCAGCAGCAGGCAACTTGCTTGCTTATGAAGGCATGCAAGAACCAGCAGCACCTCTACCGCAGCCCTACCGTGCTTGCAAATAGCGGTGCACAGGAGCGCCTGCCGCCCCTCGGCAAGGCCAGAGAGAAAAGCGGCTCCAGCAGGGCTGCAGAGCGCAGTGCACACAATTTCCGCCAGCTCCGTGCCATTAGAGCAGCCACCTGCAGGAGGAGGCACGGTGGATAAACGGGCTGGGTAAGGCAACTTGCAAGGCTGCAATACCCCCCTGCGGCTGCAATACTCCCCTGCCGCCCGCGGCTTCAGTCCTACCTTCATCAGCAAGGGCCAGCAGCGCGGCTGCACCCTCAACACGGCCCAGCGCGGCGCAGCGCTTTGCCACCGCGGGGAAGGCTTTGGTTAACCGCAGGCGCCCCTGCTGGTCTGCTGCAAGGTCCATCAGGTCGACAAGACCGATCTCGCTGATGAACCTGCAGCACCCAGGCAGGCAAAGCAGTTGGATGCTGCCAGGGATTGTGGCTGTGATGGTTGGAGCAAGGGTAAGGCAAACCAGCATCTTTGGCTGAAATGCATCACCACCGCAACATGCTTCCTGCCCTCGCACTCACAGCGCTGCACATGACCCAGCCGCCAGCGTGTCCAGCAGATCCCAATGCATCTTTTTGTGCAGCATGCGGCACAGGGTCAGCAGGCTGTCTTGCATCGCAGGGTTGAGAGCGTCTGCAGGAGGCAGGCCGGCAGCCAGGCCGTCCACTGCCAACCGCGCCGCCAGCCGTGCGGAAGGGGCCAGCTCTTCGCTCACCCACAGTCCTGAAGGGCATGCACAATTCAGTGCAGTGGTTGAGAGCAGTACGGTCTGCTGGGCAGGGCTGGTCACCCAACAGCCAGGCAATTGGGACGGAAGCAGGAAAGCGGCGGGGCAGCGACACGCACTGCTGTATGCACGGCCCACGAGGGTCTGGAGTGGCTTGCTGATGGCCTCCTCAAAGTTGCCTGCCAGCTCCGGCGGGGATGCCCCATCTGCAAGCAGGATTTGCCAGGCAGACAACTTCCTGAAATGGTGCAATCCACAGGTAAAGAGGGTGCAGGGCGGCGCAGCTGTCTGCATGTGACCGCAGCCAGCGACAGCTCCGCCCAGCACCGCGCCTGCCGCGACGGAGATCCACGGCAGCAGAGCCTGCGCCTGTGGCACATGATTCTGGATATAGGCCGCCGCCTGAGCGGCTGTGGGCTCGGCTGCCCCCGCCATTTTGAAGCAGGGGCAGTGCACGGCCCGCCCTGCCGCTGAAACGCCGCTGGATCGGGCTTGGCGCAGGGCAGGCACCCGATGAGTGCTCAGGGCCGTGCATGAGGAGTCCACAGCACAGCGGCGACAGCGGCGGCGACCGTGCGCCAGCAGGAGCAGGCTGATCCGCTGGAGCTTGCAGCCCGCACTCACGCCACGCGATCGCACGCAGCTGCTCTTTGAGCCTGTGTGCACGGCTTGGGCCAGCGCCCTCACCACCGCTGCCACTCGCCGCTCCTGCTGCCGCTGCACCAAGCCCCCAGAATTTGGGGGCCCCCATTCAATCGCCTCTATGGAATCCCTTCCAGGCAGCCTGCTGCTATTAGAGCAGTTTTGCAGCGACAGGGGACTGACCGTTAACCTGGTGCAAACCAAGGTGATGGTGCTGGCAGGTGCGGCAGACGACGCGGCAGCACTCAGCACGGCCCGGCGAGCTCAGCTGGCTTATGGTGGCGGCACTTTTGTCACTGAGGTCAAGCACCTAGCGTCGTCTTCCACTCCACCCCTAGGGGAGTCTGCAACGACAGCACGCGGAGCAGTGGCCCGCTTTGCAGCCATCACTTTCCAGGAGCGCTGCGCTGCACAACCTTGTTGTGCACTGCCCTGAGACTGTGCATGCAGCGGCAGCACCGCCAAACACCGTGTGAGGGCCTCCCTTTCCATCTGCCCCCATCCTGCCATCCCTCGCCCTTCCCTCTCGCTGCTCGCCCTCCATCCTCTGCTGACAGCATGCGCTGTGCTGCATGCACCGGTACAACTCCAGTTGCATCTTCGTCAGCAAGGGCCGGCGCCCCTCCTGCCCCACGTTGCACCGCGTGTGCCCAAGGCGCAGGAAGCCCGTATCAGCATCTGCAACTCTCGTCAGCTCTGATGTCAACCTGCTGAAAGAGTATGAACAGCCGGTTGAATGCCGCTCATCCCTCGTGAGTGCATGCAGGCGGCAGGGCGCGGCAGGGCGCGGCCGGCGGAGTGGCGGGAGCCACGACAGGCGCAATGGGGCCAATCGGCGGACAAGTCTGTTGGTCGTTCTGCACTGCCACATCACTTGCACGATCCGTTTGAGGCGATCAAAGCCTGCTGAGCGGCGGGAGCAATGGCAGCGCTCGGCTCGGTGCAGCAGCGGGGCAGGCGGGCGCCCCAGTACGCAGGAACGGTGGCAGGGCTTCTCGTGGGACTGCTGCTGGGCGCCCTGGTGCTGGCGCCACACAGCACCCGGTCCGTGGCGGCCAAGCTTGCGCAGGCAGGCGAGTTGCGGGGGCTGCACCGTGTGGTGGAGGCTGGCAGTCGATGTGGCGCAGTGCGGTCCTATTGAACTGCCCACCGTGCCGCTGCTACTGCTCCTCCCGATGCGACATTGCCGCCGTCACCACGCCTCCCTGCCGCCCGCTCTCTGCCTGCAGAGGAGCACAGCCTGAGCCTACAGACAGAACTTGACAAGGTACGCGAGGCAGGCAGCCCTCTGTGATCAGCAGTCCTGTTGCGGGCAGCCATGTTTGCCTCCCTCCGCTGAAACCACCGCGCCGCCTGCCGCTCCCCAACCACAGCTGCGAGCTGAGAAGGACGCCGCCGCCAAGCAGGCTGAGGAAGCGCGCTCTGGGCAGGCAGCGGTGAGCAGGCTAGGTGGCTCCGTGTAGGTCCCCTTTCCAAGGATCCTTCAGGCGGTGACGTGTGCAGCCGTTGCGCCCACCCCGTGCTGTGCGCTGCCCCTGGCCAAGCTGGGGCGGCTGCACTCATCAGCGGGCACTGAAACCGCACCTCATGCCACCCCACCACTCCGCAGGTCCGGCAGGAGCTGGAGGTGGCGCAGCAGGCAGCCAAGGAGTGCCAGGAGCGTTCACTTAGTTCAGACAGCACACTGGAAGAGCTGAAGCAAAAGGTGGGCTTGGGGTGGGATCCCGTCCCTGCTGATGGCAGGCTGCATTGGCTGCAGGCTGCTGTTGCACAGGGGCGGGCCAGTCCATCTGCTGGGGCTCCCTCCCAGCCGCTCCGCTCCGACTCGGAGCCAGCATGCCTGCTGATTGTCCTTGTCGGCCCCTCTGCCCTGCTGCTGCTGCAGCTGGCGGGAGCACAAGCTCAGCTACAGGAGGCTACGCAGCAGCTGCAAGGCATTGGCGGGTAGCGCACTGCGCCTGCCAGTTAGGTGGACTTCTTTGCCAAGCAATATCAGCCAGCCCTTGAATGAACCCCTGCTGCTGTTGTACTCTCAAAATGCCGGCGCCTGAGGCAGCATGCTGGCTGTACTGTTGTCTAGCTGATGTGAACTTATTCCCTGCTCAGCTTGTCAAAGCAGGTGGGCAGGCCCCCTTGCGGCAGCGGTTGACAGCGTGCAGCGCTGCCTGGGGTACCGAGGCTGCACCTGGAGCCTCAAGCGGCGTAGCCGGCTGCCCCCTAGCGCACCAGGCAGCCAGCAGCTTGCCTGAAGTTCAGCAATGCTCCACGGGGGCATCGCCTCCTCGCCTTCGAGGTGCGCTGGACTGATCTCAAGGTTG
>VIYQ01002648.1:0-10359 GCA_009928355.1 Chlorella sp. CH2018 | reverse complement strand
CCGCCCACCCTCTCCCCCCGTCCCTCCCTCCTCCCTGCCTGGGCCCCTGGCAGGTGCTGCCCGACCTGAGTGAGGAGCGGTGGCAGTACGCGGGCACCGAGATATTCAAGGAAACAGGGGAGACGGCGCGTGTGTGGGAATGGGACCTCACCGGTAGGTTGGGGGACGTGTGCCGCAGATGCATGGGCCACCTGCCCCTCGGTTGGCTCGTTGCAGATGGGAAGACAACAGCATGGGGAAAACAGCAAAACGAAGCTCCTAAAATTGTGCCAGAGAGTACATGGTTGCCCTATGTGCACTGCCCCTGCAGAGGGCGGCGCCAGCGAGATGAAGTACCGGTTCTACGCAACGCGCGACGGCGTGCCGCTGCGCCTGTGGATGATGGGCACTAACCTGTACTCGGGTGGGGATCGCCATCAGGGTAGCAGCAGCGCAGACATGGGATGCCAGGCATGGCATGTGCGCCACAGGCTGCCCAAGGCCAGGCGCTGTGGCTTAGGCACCTGCGCTGCATTGCCAGCCTGGCCAGCCCATCTGACCCGGCTGGCCTGGTGTGTCCATACGATCGCGCCTGGTGCACCACCGGGGTCTGCATGGCTGCCACCCACGCTGGCAGCCGGCTCATGACACTCCTCCATGCTGCCCACGCTGCACCTCCAGGGGGGCACAAGGACATCTACATCGCCACCTACTACGACTACAAGCCTGGGCCCGTTGCAGACGAGGCCTTCCAACTGCCCGACGGCATCAACAAGGGTGGGAGCTTGCCATGAGATGCTGCTGCTGGGGTGGAGGGGCCTGGTGGCTTGCAGGTGGTGGGGAGGGCGCTGGCTCCACCGCTGACGCCTGCCACCTAGCAGCGGCTCATTCTCCGCCCCCCCTGCCCGCTCAAAACCCCTCTCACAGACGACTGCAAGCCTGCCGCCCCCGATGCTGCCGCCGCCGCCGCTGCTGCCGCCGCGGCTGCCGCTGGCAAGGCGCCCGAGGCGGCTTGGACGCCCGGCACGCTGCGCCGCCAGATGACGCTGCACATGCCCAGCGTGCACTGGGGCCACCCAGAGTACGACATATTTGCTCACAGGTGCGTAGGCTTGTGAAGCGCGAGGCGCGAAGATTGTAGCTGTCGCAGAGGCTGGCTGCAGCCGGTGGAGCATGTGGCAGCCTTATACTCACCCACACTAAGCTCACCAGCTGTTGCCGCTGCTGTTGCTGGGCCCGCAGGCACGGCCGCCGCCACCGCAGCGACCTTGAGTACCGGGCGCGGCGGGAGGTGTGGGAGGAGAGCCGCGCCTTTGTGGAGGTGCGAGGGACGCCTTTTGATAGCCGACTTGGCGTTCAAGGCGGTGGGAGCTGCCGGCGTGGTGATGGTTGCATGTGCGCTTGCTGTGTTGCCTACAAGGTGTAGACCCTAACCGCTGCTGCCTCAAGGTGCCAGCACTTGCCACGTGCTTGCCTGGTGCAGCGTTGGAACAGGCGGCGGGCCGACCACCTGGCCGCGGTCGAGCGCAGCGGCGCCAACGCAACCGCCCATGGCCCCGTGCCACACACCGTGGCGCTCAACCACTTTGCAGACTGGACGCGGGAGGAGTACCTGGACCTAGTCCGGCCGGACAGGTGGGCATGTGGGTGGCAGACGGGCTGCTGCAAGCCTGTGTGCATGGTACGCTGGCTCACGCAGGGTGATTGCCCGCTGATAGATAATGCCAGTGTTGCCTGCCTGGAATGGCCTTGCCCTGTCATCTGCCACACTCGACCCGTGCGCGTCTGGCTTGGCTGCAGGTCGGCCAGGCGCCTGCTGGCAGCGGAGCAGCCGGGCGTGCAGCTGCACCAAGTGGCCACGCCCTCCCACATGGTGCCGGCAGAAGGTATGCTGTGCCACTTCACCATCCCATTCATGGGCGCTTCCGCCGTCACTGCTGGCTGGCCAAAGACACCTGGCTTTTGCATGCACGCCGTGCTTTGCAGATGTATTCACTTGTGCCCACTTCTTGCATCGCATTGGGTTGCAGTGATCTGGCGCGGCACCCCCGCCGACAGCCCCGTCAAGGACCAGGCCGCCTGCGGCAGCTGCTGGGTGAGCTCGGCTGTCCAGGGCGTGGCATGCTTGGCAGCCAGGCACACGAGAAGCACAGTTGCAAGCGTCAGAAAGCCATCTGCTGGACAGCAGCCGGCCCGGCCGCCCGGCGCTTCCGTTCTTCACTGCCTGCATGTGCCTTGCCCCTTCCCTCCCCTCCCCTGCAGTCCTTTAGCTCGGTGGGTGCCATCGAGGCGGCGTGGTACCGCTCCACCGGCAAGCAGCTGCTGTTCAGCGAGCAGCACATGATTGACTGCGGCTGGGAGGCGGGCAACAGCGGCTGCTACGGTGAGCGGCGGGCGGGCTGTGCTGATGCGGTGCGGGTGCTGGTGTGGAAGTTGGAAACTGTGCTCCAGGGGTTGCACGAAGCCGTTGCCATGCGGTATGCCATGCCGCATGGATCGCCCCTCCTTCACCGTTCAAACCCACGCATCCGCAGGCGGCGACCAAATCAAGATCCTCAACTGGGTGTTCCGCCGCGGAGCGCTGGCCACCCAGGCTGCCTATCCCTACCAGGTAAGACGGGGGTGGAGTGGATCCTTTGCCTGAGGCACACCTGAGCTTAGAGCTGCATAGCCGGGCTCCAACTCAACTTGGCAGCGGCCTTCAGGGGCACCGGCCTTTTCCTAGCCACCAGCCATGCCCACTTCCTGTGCCACAGGGCATCAACAACTTCTGCCGCACCGACGTGGAGCAGAAGCGCTTCAAGGGTGCGCTGCGCTGATGCCGGGGGTCGGTGGGGCCCCAGCGGCATGGGAAAAGATGGCAGCAGGAGCCCCACGTGCAGCTTGCTGTATAGCAGATGAGCAGACGGGGTCAGCTGACCATGCACCAGCTGAGCACGCCTCCCCTGCAGGCAACTGGGTGTTGGTTGAGGGCGGTGAGGAGGCGCTGAAGGAGGCGCTGCTGACCAAGGGGTGAGCGAGCGCTAGGGGTGGGCTTGGAGGATGGAGTGGGGACAACAAGCCCTGCTGCACGGGCTGGCGCATTGTCATGGAGCACCCCAGGCTTGCCAAACAAAGTCCTCACCATTCTTTCCTGTCCGCAGACCAATGGTGGTGTCAAGTGAGCGAGCGCAGCAAGTGGCACCTTTACCAGCGCATGCTGTTGGGTTCGGCATGCCGCCGCTTGTCTTCAGGCCTGGCTGGTGCTTCGTGCGCTTGCATGTTGCTTGAGCCACTCCACTTCCAAGCTGCGTGTGTTGTCCTCACTCCCTGCCACCGCCACCTCCTCTGAACCATCTGCAGTTGATGCCAGCGACGACTCTTTCCGCTTCTACTCGGGCGGCGTGTACCACAGCCCCGACTGCGCCACCAAGCCCGCCGACCTGGACCATGCAGTGATCATCAGGTGGGGCTGCGGGTGGTGGGACATCCGCACGGCATATGACAGGAAACCAGCAGTGCACGAGCTAGCTGCAGATGACAGGATGCAAGAAAGACTCGGGTTTGGAAGTCCACCCACCCCACCAATGTGTGCATGCGCCCCTGCCCTCCCGCAGCGGCTACGCCACGACTGACGACGGCCAGGACTACTGGCTGGTGAAGAACATTTGGAGCACGTACTGGGCGAGTTGGTATCAGGGGCATGCGGTTGACCTCGCCCAGCAGTCGCTGGAGCTGGTTTGCAGCCGCACATTGCCGCATTTGTCCCTAGCTGCTGCCATTTCCATGCGCCTAGCTCCCCTTGACCCATTGCCCCTCGACCGATCCCTTGCTCCCCGCAGGGCGAGGGCGGCTACCTGCGGGTGACCCGCAAGGGCAACGACTGCGGTGTGGCCAGCGAGCCGGTGTATGTGGAGCTGCGGCCGCAGGGGCGGGCTTGAGGCCTGCGGCAGCAGCAGCGGCGTGTGGCTGGCCAGCGGGCAGGCGGGCACGGCGGGCTTGAATTGCCCAGCTTGATTGAGCCGTGCCTCTGTTTTTTTGTTCTACGTACATTTAACTACACGATTCACTTGCAATTTTCCAGTTGTAGTTTGTGCTGCTGCTTGTGGGGCCTGCTTGCGTGGCAGTGCAGAGCGCATCGGGTGGGCAGGGGTGGGGGATGAGCAAGACCGTCATGGCATGCTGCCGTTGCCTAGCTTCACGCAATCAAGCATCCACCACGCTCTGCTCATTACCCAACTTGCTGTTGATGTGTGGTCTGAGCATGATGGTCAAACGAAGCAGCATGGGAGCCCAGCAGGCAGCATGCCGCCCAGGTGGACGGGCTGCATGGCAAGCTTGATGCCCCCGGGTGCTCTCTTTCCTTCTTGCTCTTGCTCCCAATGCGTCTGTGAGGAAGGCGGGCTTGCAGACGCCGCCAGCGAGCCGCATCTGCGTCTGGACCACCCGACGCCCGTCGAGGCAAAGCCTCGGTCGCCGCAGGTGCGCCAGTCGGGTCGTGCTTGAGGGCAGAGAAGCGCCGCAAGCGTCCCAAGGGCCGCCGCAAGCCCGCCAGGCTTTCCTGAGTCGCCGCCGGCGCCGCCGCCACCGCCGCCTCGCCGCCGCCCAACCCCAGGCAGCCCACAGCCATGGCTGGCTCCAAGCCCGTCAAGCTGGGCTTCCGCTCCACTGCCATCGAGGCGCTGCGTGGAGCAGATTTGACGGGCAAGGTTGCGGTGGTGACAGGTGAGGGCGCACGGGCGGCACGACCGATAATTCCTTTGGCGCGCTGTGCACTCAGACTGGCTGGGCGTCGCCCAGGCCTGCCAGGCTACGGGCAGTGGTCGAGCCCCCTGATGAGACCAACGTTCGTCCCCCACTTGCAAGCACTTGCAGGCGGCAATAGCGGGCTGGGTGCAGAGACCATCCGTGCTCTGGCCCACGCCGGCGCCGACTGCGTGCTGTGCTGCCGCAACGAGAAGGCCGGGCAGGCGGTGGCGGCGGATCTGCAGCCCACCGTCAAGGTGCGCCCAGGCTCAGTGCAAGCTCACAGACACGCCACTGCTGCTGCGCATTGCACTCGTGCTGCTGCCATCCTGTAAACCTGTTGCTCGGCGGCACTCCTCCCATTCCCCTCACCCCCTCCCATTCCTCCCCCACAGGGCAAGATCAGTGTGGTGCACCTGGACCTGGCGGATCTGGCATCTGTTCAGACTGCTGGGCGCCACCTGGCGGACACGCTGCCCAGCCTGGACCTGCTAGTGTTGAACGCAGGGGTACGCTGTCCTGAGCCCCCCCTTAGGGGTGCAACTGTTGTACGGCTTGCTAGTGCCAGTTGCATGCCTGGCTCCCAGGGACACGGCCTTGACGCAGTGATTGCACCCGGAGCCTGTCCCCCACAGGTGATGGCTGTACGGCCCAAGCAGCACACCAAGGATGGCTTTGAGCTGCAGGTGGGCTGTGCCAGGTACCGCAGGCTGTGAGGTGTGCTGGTGGCAGCGGCAGGTCGACATGGTGCGAGCAGCCAACTCCTGCTCAGCGCCCCCGTCCGTCCTTCCCACCCTGCCGCAGTTTGGGACTAATCATCTGGGGCACTTTTACTTCGCCAGCCTGCTGCTGCCCAAGATGAAGAAGCAGGCAAGGTGGCAGTGCAGCAAGGATGGACCAAAAGCCAGCTGCGCCCGCTGCATTTTATCACAACTCTCTGCAGCCTTCCTCCGGCGCTCGTCACCAGCCAACCCACACATTCCATAGCACCCCGCTCCTCCCATTCCCTTGCACCCAGGGCACCCCCGGCCGCGTGGTGGTGCTGTCCTCCAGCGCCCATGGATTCGGGCGCATCCACATTGAGGACCTCAACTGCGAGCGGCGCTGGTACGGAGCCTGGGCCACCTACGGCAACGCCAAGCTGGTGAGAGGGTGGGCCGGCTGTGCAAGGCAGGGTTCGTTGGTGCCTTTGTGCAGAGCAGGCTGCATGTGCAGCGGAGAGCGTGGATGCCTTCACTTCTGGCCGTCCAACTGCTTCCCAGCACTGTGGCATTGCATACACGTGATGAGACACAATAATTGAAAGCGAACCAAAAATGCGCTAAGTTAATAGCTAATTGAGCATGCCAAAGGCGGGCCCGTGCAGCAGCACAAGGCATTCTACCCCAACCGCCACCGTCCCCTCCCCCCAGGCCAATCTGCTGTTTGTGAAGGAGCTGGCCCGCCGCCTGAAGGAAGAGGGCTCTGCTGTGGAGGCCTTTGCCCTGCACCCCGGTGGGCCCTGCAGCTTAGTGCTGAGGACCCTCATCTGCAGCAGCAACACAGGAATGCAAGGAGTGCCTGCCCGCCCCCTAAATGTTGCAAACCACCCCTCCCTGCCACAGGCATCTGCCACACCAGCATCGGCGAGCACATGGGCTGCCGGGCAAATATGTTCTACTGCATGTACAGTGAGCCGCGGGGGGAAGGCGGAGCTGGTCTCAGCAGTTGGGTTGCCTGTGCTTTGTTGCCCTCCACGAGAGTGGGACGGTTGGGCAATCGTCCCTCACACCCACCACCTGCTGCTGCCCTATTACAATCTTTGCACTGCTCATCAATCAAGCCGTCCTCTCCATTTCCCACAGAGCCATGGCTGAAGACGGCGGCCCAGGGAGCCGCCACCACCATCTACGCAGCTACGGCCCCCGAGCTGCACGGCAAGAGCGGGGCATACCTGGAGGACTGTGCCGAGGCCAAGCGTGAGTGCATGGCGTGGTGGTGCAAGGGAGTGGCTTGCGAATGGGGTTTCTGGGCAGCCGCACAGGCAACCGCAGCACTGGCGGCCACCTCGAGCAAGCAGGGCAGCCACTTACGGCAAACATAGTTGACCCATGGCGGCTTGCTGCCCTCCACAGCCAACTGCCTCTCCTGAAGCTGCTAGCCAGTAGCCGCCCAGCCTTCCACCTCATCTCCCTGCCATGCACAGCCTGGCGGTGCGCCCGGGACGCCGACATGGCCCGCAGGCTGTGGGACAAGAGTGAGGAGCTGGTGCAGGCGGCGCTGCTCAAGGCGGGGCTCGCCTGAACGCAGGCTTGCTGCTGGCCTGATGGCCTGAACACAGGCATGCATGTTGAGGACTCCACGAAGTGCAGTCGGCGGTGAACCATGCATTTTTGGCATTATGGACATCCCAGCTCTGACCCGCCCAACCACGTGTTGCATGCGTGCCAATCCACCAGGCACTGGCTCGTCTTCGACACTATATATCTAAGCCAGCAAAGATTCCTGAACGAATGAGTTTGATTCGGAAGTATTGCCGCCCACCACTGCCACCGCATGGCAGCTATTAAAATGTCGCTTTTCTTACACTACCCAGATACCATGTGCTGCCAGCGAATGTAAATGAAATGCAGACGCGTGAGGCCACCGGTCACCGACACAATGGGGCTTCCTGCTGCTTCAAGCCAAGCGCGGGCTGCCTGGTCTGGGGGAGCTGCCCAGGATCATCCTGGAGAGCTGCATCAGTTGCCCCTGTCCCGCTCACTTGAGGAGCAGGTCGTAGTGGTTGGAGCCGCTGCAGCGCCAGGGAGGGGGAGTGAAGTGGGGATATGAGCAAGAGCAGCGGCGCCGGGCCAGCTCGGCAGGCAATGCAGGAGTGTTCATTGCCTGTTGGGCTCAACTCTCTTGCTGCAAGCAGCATCCAGCTCGTTGCATGTTGCATGCAGCAGCCAAGGTGCAGCCTGAGCGCGCCCCACCCAACCTGACCTCACCCCGATTGCCCCTCTTCAGCCCACACCCAGGCCCCCTCACCTGTACAGCAGGCGCACGGGGCGCCGCGCCTTGCCGCTCTTGGTCTTGCTCCACTTGTCGCCGTACTGCTGGATCACAACGTAGCCGCGCCCCGCACCCCTGCAATAAGGCGATGGCCGGGAGGCAGGGAGGCAGGGAGGGGCGCTGAGTGGAGTGATGGGCAGGCCCGAGTGCTGCCCAAGCCCTTGGCCGGACGCTACCCCTGCCATGGCAAGGCTGAACCAGGTGCAACAGCCCTGGGCCGCATGTGCCAGGCAGCAGCTGTCCCAGCTGCCAGGCACGATCCGGCAGCACTACCACTCACTTGCCGGCCTCGCGGCTGGGAATATAGACCAGGATGGGCACCCGCAGCATCTGGCTGAGCACCAGCAGCTCCGGCTCGCCGCCCCAAAAGGTGGGTGCCATGATGCGCCGGCAGTAGCTGTTGAATGGTGGGAGAGCAGGGGGTGGGGAGCAGGGGGCGCATGGGGGCAGCTGTTGAGAGCACAGACACGCACCGGCGCAGCAGCGCCACCCCGCCCAGGGCAGCCACCTGGGCCCGGCCACACCTCAACCCGGCACAACCAGCCGCAGGCTGAGCAGGCCGGCACAACAACCCCTCTCCAATCACACTGTCCCCCAGCCTCACTTCTGCAGCTTGTCCTCCGCCTCCACCGCATACACCGCCGACGCAAACTCGTTGCGGCGCGCGGCGGTGCGGCACAGCGCCTCCGCCACCGCCAGCCGCAGCTGGTCTGCAAGGCGGATGTGAGGGCGGGGTGGAGGCTCAGACTGGCTGCTGCCTGCCGCACCAGCCTGTCATCGTCCGTTATAGATGCCGAATGTTGTTGCCGCCTGAAAGGTGCAGAAGATCAACAAGATGCTTGGTACAGCCAGCAGCAGCAAAGTAGCAGCGAGCATGCGACTCACCCGCCTCCTGCTCCTCGGCTGCCTGGCCCAGGAAGCGGCCCTGGTTGCGCGCCAGCCCCTGCGCCAGCGCCCTGCAACGGGGGCAAGAACTGCAAGGTTAGAACAAGCAATGCATGGCTCCCCATGGGAAGAAAAGCACCTGTGGGATGACCTAACAAATGTGTGGAAGCGCAGCGGCCACCCTGTGT
This sequence comes from Chlorella sp. CH2018, assembly GCA_009928355.1. Taxonomy (NCBI): domain Eukaryota; kingdom Viridiplantae; phylum Chlorophyta; class Trebouxiophyceae; order Chlorellales; family Chlorellaceae; genus Chlorella; species Chlorella sp. CH2018. Next base: position 1,549 of record VIYQ01002648.1, on the reverse strand, counting down.
TGGCCCGCCACAGCAGCAGCTGTGCCTCACCGGAACATGCAGCGGCCGTCGCCGGCAACCTTGACCACCCGCAGACCCGTCTCTAGCGCAGGCCCAGCCGCAGCGCTGCATGGGTGGGCATGGCAATGCAGGTTGCAAGTTGGCCGGGCAGAGCACAGCCACAGACGGCCACCGCGACAGCAACCGCCTGGCGCAACGACTGAACAGACATGCAGCACGCTTGGCATGCTCAGAGCTGGTTATACGCAAGTCCTGCCTGCGGCAAGAACTATAGGAACGCACCGTGCCAGCTCAAACAGGGGCACATGCGAGAAGAGGGGGCGCCCCGCCTGCTGCTGCTCCTGCTGCGCCTGCTGCTGCGCCAGCAGCGAGGTGGACAGCGAGGCAAAGCCCACCGGCCGGCCCCGCCGCGCCGCCACGCTCAGCAGCTCAAACTGTGACGAGCCTGTGGGTGTGTGGAATGGGGTGGCTCTGCTGCTAAGCAGATAGATGTGGCCGGGGCCGATGAAGCATGAAAGGCAGCGGCGGCAGAGTGGGCGGCGCTGCGGCGGCAATGGCAGCTGCGCCCACCTGCCGCATCCTTGCAGTTGTCTGTAGCGCTGCTAGAGCTGCCTGAATGAGCTGCATCGAACAGGGCGGCGCCTGGCAGCGTGGTGAAGCGGGCCGAGCAGCGCATTGCGGGCAGGGAGGCTTGCAGTCGCTCCTGTGCTGATGGGTGTCGACTGTAAGCGGCCAACAAGTCGATGCCCAACAAATGGGCCCGCTGCCCGCAGCCAGCACGGCCATCGTGGCGGCCTCCGCTCCATGCAGGCCTCAAAGCGTCCTGAACGGCACCGTCTGCAGTCAGATCGTGCCCATCAATTTGATAATCGCTGCAGGTGGATCACAGAGCGCGTTGGCGGTGGGTGGGGCTTTGCCCGCCACTCCACAGACGCTGCAGGCATCTTCTACGCCCGGCAGCATGAGCTGCAGAGGGGTGTCGGTGCGATGTGTGCAGCAGCGACAGGCAGGGACATCTGTGGCGCTGGCCCGGCCGCCGCTGCCACGGCGCCGCCGCAGCCCCCTGTGCGGTGCACCTCGCGGCGGTGAGATGCAGAGCAGGCAGAGGATGCTGGTGCTGGCGGCTGCAGCAGCGGACGGAGGGGAGGGCGGCAACGGGGCCGCGCCTAACGCCACAGAGCTGGGGCAGCCGGCGGAAGCAGCGGCGCCGCCTGTGCACCGCTGGGATGCGCTCGGGTGAGGCACACGCCCTCTGCGAACTCTCTGCGCTGCACGGCCAGTGCAAGGTTACCAGCTTGTGGGCTCGCCTATGAGTGAATGAAAACCTGGTCGTCAGGGAGTGCTCGCAACCCCAACCGTGCCTGCGGCGCTGAACCCAGTCGATCCCGCTTGCCTGCCTGCCGCCCTGGCCCCCAGCTGCGCCGCTGCTCTCCCATCATGCCATTCCCCTCAATGGGCTCACCTGCTGAGCGTCTGGCATTGTACATCCCATCTGCTCGTCCCCCACCCTCCACCCACCCACCCACCCTGCAGCGTGCCCGACGCGGCG
>VIYQ01002647.1:0-11283 GCA_009928355.1 Chlorella sp. CH2018 | reverse complement strand
CACCCCACCCCACCCCAACCGCCCGCACCTGCCGCCTTGCTGGCGTGCCCGCCACGCATGATCTCAGGAGGCAGCCAGCGCGGGTTGAGCACCGCCGCCGCCGTTGTGTGCTGCCTGTCGTCCAGCAGGCGCGACAAGTTGAGGTCCGTCACCTGTTAAGCGGGCGGGGCGGCAGCAGGGAGGCAGCGGGGGCATGGTTGGCAGCAGGCGGAGACTCACCAGCACAACAACCGCGCATGCGCAGCCCAGCAAGTCCTGCGTTGCTACTGGCAGTCTGTGCTCCTGCGCACCGCTGCCCTGCGCACCGATGGAGCTGGGCGGCCACCAGCAGCACTCAATCGCTGCATTGCCTGTTACTTTTTCAGAAATGCAACACTGATTGCATCGCAGCCATCAGCCCACCTTGGCCCTGAAGTGGGCATCCACCAGCAGGTTGGGCGACTTCAAGTCGCGGTGCAGCACCGGCACGGGGCGAGAGTGCAGGTACAGCATGCCGCGGGCAGCATCAAGTGCCTGCATGTGGCAGGCGCGGGCAACGCAGTGTTGGCTAGCAAGCAGTCCCTTGTACGTGGGACCAGCCCCAGGGCAGAGAAGCAGGTAGAGCTGCCTGCAGCAGTCCCCCAGCCCACCATGGACAGGCGGCGCGGCCAGGGCAGGGCGGCGGCGGCAGCAGGGTCCTGCCGAGCGCGGGCCAGCAGGTCGGCCAGGCTGCCGCGCTCGCAAAACTCTGCAGCGGTAGATGCACGGGAGCATCTGAATTTGACACGGGCGGTTGCCTGGGCGGCAAGGCTGTTGGTTGACAGACTGCGCATTGCTGTAGCCGCTGGCGCAACCTGCCCACCCAACCCAACTGATCCCCCAAGCCCACCCACCCGTGATGATGCAGGGCGGGGAGTGGCAGACGCCGTAGAAGTTGACGACATTGTTGTGGCGCAGGCTGGCCAGCAGGCCCGCCTCCTGTTGGCAACGCAGTTGGGTGGGGCAGCAGGGGATCGGCCGGACGGTGGATGGGCGGGGCAGCGCCAGCAATGCAAGGGTTGCTCATGCCTGCAGCTGCCGGCAGCAAAGCGTAGCAGTGCTAGTGCATGCTCATGCAAGCTTGCTGCATCCACCAGATTGTCAACTGCACGCACGATATCGATCTCTGGTGTAGCAGCTGCTCACCTCATCCAGCGTCTGCAGCACCCTGGACGGAATGGCACTATACACAAAAAGTGCAATCCATGTGCAGTTCTCACCTCATCCAGCTTCTGAAGCACCTGCGGCGGCAGCGCCAGCGCCTGCTGTGCGTCACCCAGGCTGCCGATGCCTGCGGCCGCATGCCCGCCACCCCGCAGCAGCAGCTTGACGGCCACTGCGGTTTGGTGCCACTCTCCAAGGAACACCTGGGCGTTGGGAGGGAGGGGAAAATGTTCTCAGCCGGTTGGCAATTGGGGAAAGTCGGTTTTTCGGCCGTGGTTCCACTTGTCCAGGAAACTGGGGTGACAATGGAGGACTGCCGAGGCAGGGCTGTGCACTCGCTGTCCTGGCCAACAGCTGGGGCGCTGCGCCCACGAGCATAACCCAGAAAACAACAAACGACGAACCTTGCCGGAGCTGCCAGCTGAGGCACTGCGACTGCAAACATACCACATTGTATAAACAAGCACAAAGAATAGAGTCTAAAGCCCTGGACTAACCTTGCCGAAGCTGCCCGCCCCCACAGCGCGCAGCAGGCGCACATCCCTGAAGTCAACTTCCCACGGCCGCAGCTGCTGTGCAGTGGAGGAGCGGCGGTGCAGGGATGCCGCCGAGTCTTGTGTGGGGCCCTCGGGCTGCGAGGCCTGCCGGGAAGCGTGCAGCAGGAACGACATGCGGGGTAGGCAGGACAGCCCACTCAGAGTACAGTGCAGGGAAAGGCAGCGCGCACTGGCAGTTGAAGCCCAGAGCGTGCCCAGCCGGAGGGAGGGCCAGCCACTCTTCCCGATCAAAGAGGCTCAAAGATCGATGCACTGCAGTCGGTCCCAGCCATCTCACCCCACCCCAGCACCCCAGCTCACCAGGCTGGTGACGTACGACAGCAGGTAAGCATCCTCAGCCGATGCGCTGTAGGCCGCCCCACCGCCCTCCATCCCCTCGAGCGCTTGCAGCAGTGATGCCAGGCTGGCGGGTGTGCTGCCGCCGGGCTTGGTCGGCACAGTGGCTGCCGCTGCCGCTGCTGCGTCCTCATCCCAATCGCAGAATGCTGAAGTGGCTCCTCCAGCACTGGATACACCCGCACGGGAACTGAGCTTGGCGTCTGGCTTAGCGCCGCCGGCTGCACTAGCTGCTGCCACGGCCTGCCGCTGGCGGCGGTGGCGCAGCCAGACAAACAGCCCTGCAGCGCAGGCCAGCGCTGCGACGCCGCCCACGACTGCGCCTGCCACGGCGCCAGCGTCCACGCCGCTATCCGGCTCGGGTTGGGGCGGGACTGGGGAGGGTGTGGCCTGCGGCCCACCAGTGCTGCTTGTGCTGTTGCTGGTGTGCACCTGATTGCTGTACAGCGCCTGCTTAGTGTCAGGGTCGATCACAGCTACGGTGGTGCAGCATGCGATGCCAATGGCATTGCACGCATCGATGTACCTGTGCACGTACCTGCACAGCAAAGGCAGATCGAGACAGTATGTGGCTGTAGAGACCACCAAGTCGTTGAGTGCAGGCTCGATGGCACTAAAGCACCCAGGCGGCACGTTCATAGCTGTAAGCTGAACAATAGTATCATGCCAAAAGCTGCCTTGCAAAGTGCAGACAGCGCCCGCAGACGCAAGCCTGCTTGGCTCACCGCATCACCACAGTTTGGTTTTTGAGCTGCGGAGAGTTGACGAGGGCATCGAATGCATCCACTCGAGCCTTGTCGTCCACACAAGCACCATACGATTTCAGGGCCGCAACGGCAATGGCTGCCTGCTCGCCGCCGGCATCCAAAGCTGACAGCACCATCGGCAAAGCCTCACCCTTCCGGGGGCACATCCGGTCAGCAAACTCCTGCGGCAGTGTGGCGAGGGGTTCCAATGCACTGGGCTCCTGTCCTGTGGCGAGGGCTGCTGCTGGGAAGCGCGGGGCTGACAACGCCGCACAGGGCAGCGTGCTGGCTGGCTGGCTGGCTGGCTGGCTGGCTTGACACCCGTTTGTCCCACAATGCGATAACATCCCCGGGCGGCCCACACAGCAGCGTTTGCAGGATGCTGAGACAGAACCAAGCAGCAGGTAATGCAGAACAGCAGGCGAACAACCGTGGCCCACCTTGATGTTCGTCCAAGAGGGCTTGGCCCCGCTGCCGGCAGGCCAGGCCGTGCCAGAGCCATTCACAAACTGGCCCGCAGCCGGATCCCAGACAGAGCACCTCTGTGGCTGGTCCCCGGACAACCACATTGCGACCACCTCGCCGCCTGGAAGCCTGCCCTCCGTCCACCTGCAGTTGCACAGCAGCAAGAAACAGCGGCAGTGGAGGTGCAGCGATGCGACCACTTATCAAGCAGCAACTCTGGGCAAGCAGCAACCAGGTTGAACCACAACAACCTCGCCAGCCCGCACCTCATTTCCTGGTCAACCAACCCGCCAGTGCGATTCAGGACAGCAGCCGTGAAGCAGGCTGGCAGGCCGATCTCACGCGCTGCCTCTACTGCATTCTGCACCAGTCTGCAAACATTGAAGACATCCAGGCAGCCGCAGGTTGGAAGCAGTCGCAAGCAGCAGCAGCAAGAGGCGGGTGGCCCGTGCAAGGGCTCGTGCTGCACTCTGCCAAGCTTGCATAGGCCTGCTGCCGGACGCATGGCCCCTCACGTCATTGTGTTAGTCACGTTCCAAGTGTCTTCGGCATGTCCCAGCCAAGTAGATTGTGCGTTCCAGGAAGCATCCACAGCTGCCTGCTTGGCAGTCGCATTGTTGCAAGTGGTCTGTGTGATCGCCGCCAGCGCGACCACTGCCGCCTCGCCGCCAGCATAAAAGCGCTCTTGCAGCAGCGGGCCAGCTGATGCTCCCAGCAAGCAGATCGTGCTGCCCAGCTCCTGCAGCATGGAAAGCGGGTGAGTCGGAAGAAGCACAAGAAGTTGGGAGGGTGGCCAGCACAACCAGCCCACGGCAATGCAGCGCAAGGCCAGTGCTCCAAGTGCTAGGTCAGGTTGGAGCCCGCTAGACTGTTGCACCTGATATGCAGTGCCATCCGGCAAGTTGAGGTACTCGTTTGCTTCTGCATGCAGCCAAGGGCGACAGGATTCAGTGCAGCAGCGAGAGGCGAGAGGCACGTGGGCAGCACCTCGTTGCAGGCAGGCTGCCCGGGGCTGATGAGGAGCAAGCAAGCTGTTGCAACCCTTGTCTTGCCTTTGGGGGCGCCCTCGGGCACAAATGCCAGTGTGCGTTCATCCCACACTTTGCACTGCACGGAAGACTTGACGTCAAAGGCCAGCTGCATGGTCTGGCCACCATGGTAGTCGGGCTGCACCAGTGTGCCATCGCCTGTGAAGCCATCGCTGGGGGTGCTGGGCTTGCCTGTCTCCTTTGCCCCGGCGGCAATGCCAGCATGCCGCTGCTCAACAGCCACTGCCGAGCCATTGCTGTAGACAGTGGTGACACAGGCGGCGAGCCCAATCTCCTCTGCCGCAGCAACGATGTTGTCACGCACCCTGCCGGGATGGCAAGGAGGGCATGCATGGCAGCAGTCAAGGGCTGGGCGATGAGGCACAGCCCACACATCCCCTTGAAAGCATGAGCTGTGTGCTATGCCCTGCTGCTGTTCCCCGGACCTCGCGTCGGCAGCAGGCAACACAAGCCAGCATGCCTCACAAGCGAAAGTCAGTCAGGTTGGCAAGGCTGGTGTTCATGTTCTGCTTGACTGCAGCCTCGAACGCTCCATAAGCTATGGCATTGCACGAGTCATTGTTGAGGCCCGCCTGCTGCACTCCCGCCAGCGCAAGTTTGGCCGCTGCGCCACCGGCTCGGAAGGCATCAAGCAGCATGAGCACCGCCTCGCTGCCTAGTCGGCAGATCTCAGCACCCTTCTCCTGCGTGGGCAGTAGGTGACCAGAAAGCAAACAAGGCAAGGCAAGGGAGCTTGTCAAGCTGGCACAGCTTAGCGGGTCCAGCCAGTCCAGCTGTAGGGCAAGCAGGCACAGGGCAGCAGCTGGGGGCAGCAGCTCGCCTCCACTAAGCGAGCCACTCCAAGGTCCCACACGTCCTTGTCCACTGCAGGGCAGCAACGGACGAGGGAAGGGCACCATGTAAGGCAAAATAGCAGCGGTTGTGAATGGGGCGCTTGAGAGGCATGCCATGCCGGCTAGCAAACACAGCATGGGCGGCAGCATGCAGCAGGTTCACCGTCCAGGTCTGGGATTTGGAAGCGGCGCAGCCATCATCCCCCTGCTGCTGTAAGCTGGCCTATGTCATTGCATCATGCCTCACCGTACAGAGTGCCGTTCTGCCACTCCCTGGTGGTTGAATTGTAGTCCTGGCAGAGCGCCTGGATGCCCAAACCCCACTGCTCGTTAGTCGAGTTGAAGTTGGCTGGAGGCTCCACTGTGGGCCAGTTGGGGCGGGGTCGAATGGGCTCCTGCCCTGCCCAGCGCTGCTCTTGGTCAACCAGTGTGGTTGCGTTGCCGGTGCCGTTCAGTGCTGCCACAGTGACGCAAGCTGAGAAGCCAACGTCGGTAAAGGCCCCTACAAAGCCATCAATGTAGCTGCAAGGCGGGGTGGCACGACCAGCAGATTGCGACACATGGGTGGGCTGTGCCGGGTCGGGCAGCAGGTGGGCGGGCTGCGGGCAACTAGGCAGCGTGTGGTGTCACAGGGCATAAGGCAGCGGTCAGCATGCAACTGATGTGCCCCATCCCCTGGACTTGCCTCCCGCTGCCTGCTCACCGCATCACTGTGGCTGCGCTCTGCAGCTCTGGCACTTTTCCAAACTCGGCGAGTGAGACGGGCATGGATTGGTTGTTGGGGCACTTGTCCAGGGACAGAGCCATGAGCATCGCGCTCGCGTTGGCACCCCCAAGCCCCATAGCCTCAGTCAGCATGGCTACGGCGCTGGACGGTGTGGCGCTACACAGCTGCTGCGTGGCGGCGCTGACTGCATCGTCCGATGGCGGCGCCCGCGCAGCAGGCCGGGCTGCGAAAGCGAGGGAGCGGAGATGGCAGCGCAGTGAGATGGCAGGGGCGTGCCGGGCCGCTGCTGGCGCGACCCCGCTGTGCTGCCCTATGCACAACCTGTGCTGCGTGCCTTCGACTTACCATGCGGGCCTCCGGCTGTGTCATTGAGCCAGTTGCCGGGCGCAGCGGCGTCCCATGTCAAGCAAACGGCGGTGTCGTTCTCATAATAGCCCCAGCCCAGCGCCACGCGATCTGCCGGCGCAAGGCTGCCGTCATTGGCGCCCGCAGGTAGGCTGCTGGAGGCCGCTGCCTTGAGTGTCTGCACATGCAAGGCCGGGCCATAAAAGACATGTAGACAAGGGCGGCAAGGCAGCGCGTTGCCGCCGCCCGCAGCTGCGGCGGTGGTCCCGAGCGGCGGAGTGGCGGCGCCATGTCCCAGCGGGCTGCAGCAGCCCGCCGCACCCCTCAACCCTGTTGCTCATGGGCTGCAATGACCATCAGGCTCGCCTGCTCAGCGCCTGGCCCGTCCGGGGCGACGGTATCGGCGAGAGCGGCCCCAAACACGGCAGCCGCCACCAGCGCAGTCGCGGCAGCCACAAGCAACGTCCTGTCGAGGCGCCGCATGCTCCGCGGTCGGAACACTGCACGAGACGACCAGGTCCGCAAGTCCCGCAGCTCTTGTACTCACGAGGCTGCCATCAAGCGCTCTTGCTCAACAATGGCATCGGATAGTGCTTTGCACGAATGGCGAGCCGGCCGCCGAGAGCAAAGCGGGCTGGGCGCTGGTGCTGTGCTGTGTGCGGCAAGGGCGTGTCGCAGCTGCGCTGCGCTGTGACGTTTGACCATGCCCTGCCGCGCATGGCAACTCCCTTGCCAGCTGACAACTGTTAGCAATCATGGCTGGGGCCACGTCAATGACAAAGGCTGCAGGTCAGGAGGGTTAGAACTCCGGCGCAGGTGAACATGCGGCTGCCGCGTTGAAGGTGCCTGCTGCCACTGTGAGCGGCGGCCCGCTTCCGCCTGCCGCCTCCTGCGAACAGCACGCTGCAAGGCTGATGGCACATGCTCTCTGCGGAGCTTCACCGCTGCCGCCGCCTGAGCCGCTGAGCGGCCACCGCTGCCAGCATGCCAGTCATCGCAGAGCTCAAAGCTTGAGAGCGCAGCCATGGCCTGCACCGCACATCTGCTGCTGCCTGCCCAGCATGCCGCGGCACCTGTCGCAGTGCGGCAGCCCTCTTACTACAAAGGAGCTAAGGTAAACCAGCATGGTTGCAGGACCCAAAAAAGCTGAAGTGCGCTATGTCGGCGGGTGGCGGTTGATAAAATGCATCCAGAAGGAGGATGGTCAGAAAGGGACTGAATCAAGAATTCGAAGGTGATTGAATCAGACGAAAGGCGAAAAATGCATGTGGGCTGTCAGAAATATGTCGCAGACTGCCATACCAACGTTTTATTTTATTGTGCACATTGCAGCAGCTTGCTTATTGGCGGTACAGCACCTGCTGCCGAAATGCTCGTGGGGTGTGGCACCTAGTGTACAGCGCTACCCCGCAGCAGCGGCACCCGCCGCCGCTGCCCGGCAGCGCTTGCGGCTCAGCGGCGACCACGGCGGGCGCAACCAGTGCCGCATGCTGCATACCGCTCACGCCCTGTTTTGCAGAATCCATTCGTAGTACTCGCGGACGATGGTGCGGTGGCCCGGGCCGCCGGACACGTGGATGGCGCGCACGCGGTTGTTGGAGTCCCAAATGGAGGAGCCGCTCTGGCCGCCCGCAGTATCCAGGTTGGAAGAGATTACACCGTGCTTATCGCCATTGTCCAGGCAGCCGCTGAAGGGGTCCAGCGTGCCGCGCGTGCCAAACATGTGACTCATGGTTTCGTCGCGGTCGGCAGGGTACCCCGCGCTGCTCACTTGCAGCGCCAGGCTCCGGCACGAGTACTCTGCAGCAGCAGGCGGTACGTAGGCAGCGGGGGCAGGATGGTCAGACCACTGCCAGAAGCGAGCAGTGCAGCGCCATGCTTGATGCGAGGCACGCAATCCAGAGGCGTGCGCAATGCGGCCGGGCAGCGCATTGGGCAGGCTGGCAGGCAGGCAGGCAGCCATGATGTCTGCCCAGCCCAATGTGCGCATCGGCCCCGGCCGGCCAAAGGCGCCACTCGCACTGCAGCACATGCTGGCTATGCCCCACATGCTGGCTTCGCCGCGGCGCCCATCCCGCCCGCTGGCACTCACCCAGTCCCAGCCAGCCGTACGTGTTGCCAACAGGCTCCTCCAGCCGGATCAAACTGATGTCGTAGGCAAAGTCCTGCTGCGACTGGCAGGTCCTCTTGCCGTCCTTGCACACCACCGGCGGCTTGGCGTTGTTGAACCACGTGTCGGCCCACAAGGCGCGCACCACGCGGTCAGCTGTGCTGAAGGTACACCGCCCCGACAGGTCGCTCCTGTCGCAGTGCTCGCCGCTGGTGGGAGGGGAGGAGGGGCAGGGCAGCGAATGCTGGGCAGGAAGATCGCGGCTGCTGGGGGAGCAGACGAGGGGCGGCGGCAGGGCAAGACTACCAGACAGGGTACAGAAGCACAGCCGCCAGCCCTTTAGTTGCAACTCCTGCCCTCCAGCTGCAACTGCAGCGATCGCATCCCTTTGGGCCACCTGCTGCCATGCTGAATGCAAGCCTCACCCGTCGTGGCGGTTTGGGACAAAGTCAAACTCTTCGTTGAAGCTGCGCAGGCTGGTGTTGTACACGCTGCGTGGTGGCAGGGGCGGGGCAGGCATGAGGGTTGATGTGGTGCAGCGGCAGCAGCGGCAGCAGCGGCGGCAGTGGCAGTGGCAGTGGCAGAACGTCACAGGTGCAGATATTCTTCGTTTTAGAGATCTTTTAAAAAATCTAAGAAGATCTGTATCAGCATGGCATGCGGGAGTGCAGTGGGATCTGCCTCGCATGTGCACACCAAGAGGGCTGGGAAACAAACACAGCCATCGTCCGCTTCCCCGCCACATCACGTGCAGCTCTGCCAGCCGCACACACACGCCCTGTCAATCGCACACAGCGCGCTCACCAGTGTCCAGCGGACAGGACGGTGGAGGGCCCAATGAGCCCGCCGCTGCAGCCCGACGTCAGCATGCCGACCGCGGTGTAGGGGTAGCTGTGTGCCCCGTTGAAGGACGTGACTTCCCAGCGGTCGTCCCGCCCCACGGGCTGCAGCAGCTTGCGGCTGCGCCATCTAATGCGGGCGCCACTCGCCGCTTCCTGGCTGCCTGTGCTGGCCAGGCTGCCCCGAAAGGCAGGAATAAACTGCTGCTGCACGAGTGCGCCGCGTGCCACAGCGGCGGAGGAGCGGGGCAGCAGGTACAGCAGGCCGCTGCGGGTGATGCGGGATGCGGCGATAGCATGGTGTGTGGAGGCAGCGCCGCTGATCTTGCTGCAGGGGAGCAGGAGCAGGAACACGGGGGCAGTACAACCGGTGGATAGGTGGTCGGGTGTTTGGCCCAACAGAGCAGCAGCAAGCATGCGCTACCTGACCACAGGCAGGCCCAGCAGCACTGTATGCCCTCGATGCTGTTCAATTTTTTGGCGGTGTGCTAATCTGCTGCATCCGGGGCCACACTTACGTGTCGCTGGCTGGGGCCAGGCCGGGGGTCGACACCTGCCCGGGTATCAGCTTGACGCGGGCAGCGAGGCGGAAGCCCTCTGCCTTGAAGGCTTCAATGTCCGCCAGCGTGATGGGCACCTCGCTGTCCAGTGTGCCGGGGTGGAACAGCAGCGGCGCCATGAGCTGCTCGCCCTGCGCCGCCGCGTCTGGGTGCAGTGCCGCCATCCCCGCCTGCGCTGTGCGCTGCTGCTGTTGATCTGCGCAGGGGCTGGCAAACACGCCCTGGCACTGGGCCAGGCATGCATTGGCGTAGGTCACGCCTTCCTCATCACACACTGGCACGTCCGTGGGCAGCAGGCGGACGGCTGCGCAGTCGCAGTCTGCGGCGGGAGCGGCGGCGGCGAGAGGCGGCGGTGAGCGGCGCAAGGACGGGGCAGCGCACGGCCGGCGGGGAAGCCCCGGTCCGAGAATTGGTTGAGTGGCACTTGATTGCAGCGAACCAGAGCCTCGCGGCGGCGCAGGCTGGCGCAGGGGCTTGCACGAAAGTATTTAAGCAGCTGGGGGGCTGGCAGGCCGTCCCCACCTGCTGCATGCGCCCCGGAGGCGATCAGGCATAGTAACGCCGCTGCAAGGGACCAGGTAGGCAGCCTCATTATCACGCCAGATGTGCACAGCATGGTGCTCGAGTGGTCTTGTTGTGTTTGGTCTTCGTGAGCAATGCGATGGAGCTCGTTTTGTGATGCGGAGGCAGAACGCAGCGGTTGGATATGCCCAGCGCCTGCCGCGTTTCGAGCGCGGGACTTGCGCCCCTTCCCCCCGCCTTCCCCAGTTTGGACGCGTCCCTAGAACACGCACACCGCGCCCGGCTCCCGACAGTACGCAAGAGCGCCCTGGGGCTCAGGCTCCCAGGCTGCTGGCCGCAAGTCTCCGCGCCCGCCTCCGCCCGCGCCTCAGGCAGGTAGCACTGCTGCATGCATCCCAACAAGCTTACAAGCTCCTAAACGACACAGGGTGATGTCAGGAAGCAGAGCCGCCCTCCATGAGTGTGCGGGCTCTGCATTCAGGTGCCTGCTGCCGCTGCTTGCGGCGGGCCACCCACTCCCGCCTGCCGCTGCTGCTGGCCATGTCCCTTGCGCGCCGCCGCCGCAAGCAGCTGCTGCAGCTGTTCCGTGGCCGCACGCCGCACGGCAGACGGCACGTGCGCTCTGAGCCGCTGCTCCGCCGCTGCCGCCGCCACCTCAGCCGCCACCGCTGCCGCAGTGCCAATCACCGCTGGGCCCAGCTCGGGAGCTGAGAGCGCAGCCATGGCCTGCACCGCACCCACTCGTATCTGCTGCTCAGCTGCCTCCCGCGCCTGCTGCAGCACCTGCAGCAGCATGGGCCGATGGCCGGGCAAACAGAGCGCAGTCGATGGCCGGGCAGGGCAGTGCACACGATGCATGCGGCAGCAGTCAGCGCTGCGCACCGCTGGGTCATGGTGACCACGCACAGCTGCAAAGCTGCAGGGCGCATGAGACGCATTGGACCCTGCCTACGCTTGCTTGTCATGCAGCGCGTTGAGTCACGCCCCACCCCCACCCCCACCCAAAAAAAGC
>VIYQ01002645.1:0-12107 GCA_009928355.1 Chlorella sp. CH2018 | reverse complement strand
CCCCTGCCCCTCCCCCACCTCACCCCCTCACAGGCGGAGCAGCTGATCCGGCGGCGGCTGGAGGTGACTCCTGACGAGCCGCGCCTGTGGTGCGCGCTGGGAGACCTCACGCTCGACGACGCTTGCTATATGCAGGTGGGGCAACTGAGAGGGCTGAACGCTTGTGGGTGCATATTGGTGGCCTCAGGTGGATGCACTAGGTGCTGGCAGGAGAGCCAGCCTCTTGCTTGAGAAGGGGCTTGGGCATGCGACAATGTCAGTGGCTGACATGCCCAGCTCCGGCTGCCCCTGCCCCCGTGCAGGCCTGGGAGCGCAGCGGCCACCGCAATGCACGGTGAGCAGCATGGGGTGTTGCCATGCAAGCTGTAATCCTGTGCTTGCCCTAGGCCACGTGTCGCCTTACACCGCGTGTAAGACCACCTAGCTGATGCTCACCCTGCTTCCAGCTGTGAACCTGTTGCCCACCCACAGCTCCCAGCGCTCTCTGGCCCGCAACGCGTTGCGTAACGAGCGGTATGCCAAGGCAGCGGGCCATTGGGAGGCGGCGCTGGCACTCAACCCGTTGCACCCAGAGGGCTGGTTCAGGTGGGGCGGGGTGCGGGTGGTGGAGACAGCCGTAGTTGTGGTGAGGTGGAGGTGGTGTGCTATGGCATTCATGCCAGTGCTTTCCACCGGAGCCCCACCCAACCTGCCGCCCATTCCGTCCACCCCTTCCCACTGCCAGCCTGGGCTACTGCTACATCAAGGAGAAGGACTACCCCAAGGCCCTGCAGGTGGGGGGGGTGCATGGGCAAAAAGCAAATGCCAGGCACCATGTTGTGACATCGCTGGGCTGAAAGAGAGTCGCACACTGGCCTGCCCACCGTGGGGCGGAATGCATGCTGCTGAGATTCCATCTCATCATTGCCAGGCTTCCAGTCATGCATCACCCCCGTCCCTGCCCTTGTCGTTGCCCTGCCAGGCCTTCACGCGCAGCTCGCAGCTGGAGCCCGACAACGGCGAGGCCTGGAACAACCTGGCCGCCATCCACATGCACCTGCAGCACTGGCCCCAGGCCTTCAATGCACTGTCAGGTGGGTGGGTGAGCGGGTGGGTGGGTGGCTGTTGGCGGAAAGGTGGTGTGGGAGAGCTGCTTAGCTGGAGGAGTTTGCAGTGCAGCCTATAGTGGATGCGCCATGCCCTGCACCTGTCTCGCACACCTTGTCCTGGACTCTAATCCACTCTGCTGCCCCCATTCCTGCCTCCTGCAGAGGCGGTGAAGCACAAGCGCGACAGCTGGCAGACGTGGGAGAACTACGCCCAGGTGGCGGCGCGGGTGGGCCAGTGGCAGACCGCGGTGCGCGCGCTGCAGCAGGTGCTGGTGCTCTCAGAGGGCCGGCGCCTTGACCTGGCAGTGCTCACTGCGCTGGTTGAACAGGTGGAGGCAGCCAGGAAAGGCGAGGCCGGTGGCGCAGTCGCAGCAGCAGACGACGACGGCAAACAGCAGCAGCAGCAGCAGCAGCCGAGCGTGGCGGCCAGTGATGCGGCGCCTGCTGCGGAGGGGGCAGCTCCTGCAGCAGCGGCAGCAGCGGAGCCGGCGGCAGGCGAGGGCAGCAGCGAGATGGCTGACCTGGCGTCTGCGCTGGGCGAGCTGTCCACCGGCGGCGCTCCCAGCCACCCGCTCTCGGACCCGGAGGCGGTGCAGCGTGCGGAGGAGCGGGCGCAGGAGGTGCTGCAGCAGTCGGTAGGCAACCTGATGAAGCAGGTGGCGGCCACCGTCAGCGGCGACAGCGCGTTCTGGGAGGTCTATGCCAGGTGAGGGGCTGCTTGCTGGTGGTGGGGCGGGGTGGGGCGCGCCTTTAAAGCAAGGGCTGTGCCGGGGTGGTTGGCTGCTGGCTGTGGGAAATGTACTCCTGCTGGTCTGCACCCTGCGACGCCCATTGCATACCTTGCTTGCTTTTGCCGCCACCTGCACCTGCACCTGCACCTGCACCTCACGCATTGCCGCCAGCTGGCCGCTGATGAAATGCCTAGCGCATTTCACGCCGAGCGCCCTGGGCCGCCGCAAGCTGCCCGCCGTGCGCACCCATGAGGCATGAACTAGTCAGGTTATCTGAGGCCGCATCGGTAATGCACTGTTTTGCATCATTCTGTGAGTGCTTGATGCATCACTACGTTGCATCACTACGGAGGTGCTGCTTACCATCCCTGGCACTTGTGCCCAACCACCCATCACGCCTGCCCCCCACCCCCTCCGCAGGTTCCAGTCCGCCATTGGCTTCCCAGACGCTGCCAAGGAGTGCCTGCTGAAGCGCGTGCGCGCACTGGGCGGCGCCGGATGGCAGGCCAGTGCCGACGGCTTCCGCACCTATGCAGCGGCGTCGCTCGCGCTCTGCAACGCCTACCTTCAGGTGGGTTGTGGGAGAGGGAGTGAAGTGACAAGTGCCATGATTGCAAGCATCCCGAGTGTGGACTCTGGCGCGAGTTGCGAGTGCAGGATCAGACATGTGTTAACCTACTGGTGTCACTTGCAGCATGCACGCTTGCCACTTGCATGCGTGCACTGTTGCACCTTACACACACACGTCGGCCTGTGATGATCAGTTGCAAGCGCGAGCCTGGCTGCGCCCCTAGGGGCGTCCGCCGGCCGTGATACTGTCGCTAGTCAGGTTATCTGAGGCCACATACACATGCACGCAGGTCGCCCTGCACACCACACCACAACTGCACTTTTATGTTTCTGTCTGCGTGTGCAGCAACCTGTTGCCCCGTGTTCATTGCTCCGCTGCCTGCAGGCCGCCGAGGGCGGCGGCACTGCCGCCCAGCGCGACCTCTCCTCGGCCCGCCTGCACCTGCGCGGCCTGATCAAGCAAGCGGCAGACCGGTACGAGGATGAGACCGCCTACAAGCAGTTGCAGGATGCGCTGGCGGAGGTGGAGGAGCGGCAGCGGCAGGCGCAGCAGAGCTGAGCGGCAGCCGTGGCGGGAGCGAGCGGCGGCGGCGGCGCCGCGCTGGGGCCCATCCTTGCATGCGTCCGCTGATGTGATTGTCTGACAATTTCTACCATTTAACTTGATTTTGTGGCTGTGATTGGCACGCTGCGAGGGTTTGGGAGGGCTCACTTGAAGCGCCCCATGCTGCGTCGTCGCATAAACGCGCCCCGTGCAGCGCATCCCACCAATTGACGCAACATCGCTGCTGGATCGCATTTGACGTGCAGCGCCCACACCCCGCGGCTCGTCGCTCTCCCAGCGCTCGCGCCCGCTCCTGTAAACGTCAAGGCCTGCTCGTCGCTGCAGCAGCTCGAGGCGCCATGCGAGCGCTGCTGCAGGCCGTCGCAGGCCCTCCAGGACCCGGCAGCAGTGAGCGGCCTTTTCTGCTTGGCCGCCGCCCGCGCGCCTTCTCCTCGCTGCTCAGCCTGCCAGCACACCCTGCAGGGGCTGCGGCACGCAGGCGGCAGCGCAGGGAGCCGCCTGCGGCTGCTTGCCGCTTGCCGCCGCTGGCTGCTGCCGCCGCCTGATGTACCGACCCTTGCGCCACTGCTGCTGGTGCTGCAGACTTGACGATCATTAGCCTGCTGCCAACAGACGGAGCAGACAACTACACAACACCCATTGTGGTGACAACCGGCGGCTCCAGGGGTGGCGGCGGCTTCAGCCTGGGCCCAGGTGTGCCGCCCGCCGCCCTGCCGGGCCGTCAGCTTGCATGGTACTTGCTGGCGGCGGCCACGTCTGCTTGCCGAGACCCCAACTGAGGCTATAAGGGCACAGAGGACTCACAGAGGTGGTAGCAGGCCCAGTGCAGCTGCTCACCGGTGTCAGCTGGCGTCTGCGGGCCACCCCGCGGTCAGCCACGCCTTCGGGCCGAC
The DNA here is from genome assembly GCA_009928355.1 of Chlorella sp. CH2018. Classification (NCBI taxonomy): domain Eukaryota; kingdom Viridiplantae; phylum Chlorophyta; class Trebouxiophyceae; order Chlorellales; family Chlorellaceae; genus Chlorella; species Chlorella sp. CH2018. The sequence continues at coordinate 8,260 of VIYQ01002645.1, read as the reverse complement.
ACCCGCCCTCTCCACCCGCCCTCCTCCCGCCGCAGTGGCTTACATATCGGGCATCTGTCTCCTGGTGGCAGTGGCCATCTGCCTGCTGATCATTGCCTGCGCGCTGCGGCGGAAAGACCGGCGGCACATGGCCGCGCTGGCCGCGCAGCAAGAGGCGCAGCTGGCGGCAGCAGCAGCGACAGCGGTGCAGGAAGCAGCATACCGTGCTGCCCACCCGCCCACCATACCGGTGGTCATTGTCAACCCAGACGGCGAGTTCGAGCTGGCAGAGAAGATTGAGGTGGGCGGCGGCACGCCCAAGGGCAGCCCTGCTGAGCCGGAGCTCCCAGGCAGCGGCAGCGCGGGCAAGGGAGATCAGCCGCCCATTGGCTTCCGCCCCTCGCGCCGTTAGACCGAATGCACGGCCCATTCTCCCATAAAAGTACAACGAGCCCCCTGTATGATGACCAAACATGTCACCGGTTCTCTGTTCCGCACGGTTTTGCTCTATTCTTGGCCATCTATTTGTCGGCACCCCTTCCCCTTCTGTATGGCTCCCATCCAGTGCTCTGCCTTGCCCCTCCTCTTTCAACACGCATTAATGTTCTCTACTTGGTCTTGCTCTGCCCGAAATTTATGTGGCGCTGCCACTTGCGCCGCCCCTGCCTCTTCACAGCCTGCCTCCTACACCTGTAGGCCAGCACTGCTGGCCATCTCTCATTGCATCGAAACTCGGCACTGCAAAATGATGCTGGGCGGTCACGCATACGACAGAGTGCTCCAGCGGCACAAGGTGCACGCGGACTGGGTGGCCTGAGCCAAGCAGCAGGCCACGCACGGCATGGCACGACAGGAGCGCAGAGGCTGCTTGGCTGGGCTGCTCCGTTGCCGCTGCAGCTGGCTCTCCTCAGTTGCCCTTGCCCTGCTGCTTGTCCTCCTGCTTGCCGCCCTTCTCTTCCTGCTTGCTGCCCTTGTCCTCCCCCTTCCCTTGCTTCTGGTTGCCCTGGTCTCCGCACTTTTTGGCCTGGCCGGGTGGCACGCCGCTATTGCCCTTGCCGGGCACCTGCAGTGCGGGTGGGTGGCAGAGCGCACCTTCAGTGGAGCGCATACCGGCAACAAAACGTGCCGTGTGCAGAACAGGTTTTCCCAGCTCAGCGGCAGCTTGGCGGCTCCGATGCTCGGTTGCCACACCCACATCTCTCCACTACACCCTGCCCCACCTGCATGCACTCATCCTGCTGGGTGCCCTGCGCACTTGCGATGCCGGCCTCGGGTGAGGGCGCAGGGGCCGGGGAAAGAGAGGCAGCAGCAGGGCTGGACGAGGGAGACGGTGAGCTTGGGGGAGCCGGTGAAGGGCTGCCAGCCACAGGCGACTGGGAGGGGGAGGGGCTGGTTGCAGCGGGGGAGGCACCGCTGCTGCAGCGGCATGAGGAGAGGGCAGAGGCCAGGGCAGAGGCCACTGCCGGCTGGATGTCTTTGCTTATGCTCTGAGGAGGGACAATAGACGAGGAGAGAGAGAAAGTCAGACCTCGCACGGGCATGCCACCTGAGAACAAGACACGAGCAAAAGCGCACGGCACCCTCCAATCAAAGCCAAGCATGCAGCGACCTGCACCTGGGCGGCGGCTTGGGCGTTGCCGTTGGCGGCGCTCACGCTGGCGTTTGCACTGGCGGCTGCCGAGGCAAACTTCTCCTGCACAGCCTGCGAGCTGGCCTGTGCCTGGTTGTTGCAGCCTGCAGGCGTATCAGTGGAAGAGCCACAACAGGTTTGAGCGAGCAGTCGAGCAGGCCGAGGCAACTCGGCTCGCATTCCTCAACCAAAGAGCTCCCTGCCTCCCCACCTTTGGCGACAGCATCGCTGTAGGCTTGCGCCGTGGCTTTTGCCACGGACTGTGCATCTGCTGCACCAGAGGCGGAGCCCTGGCATCCCTGCCCGCCCGTCACAGCCACCTGCGCGGTGGGCGAACGATGAAGAGGTTGTCAGGCGGGAGGCAGCGCCCTACCCAGCTCTGCAAATGGCCAGGTGCCAGCGGCAGGCATTCTGCACACACACAGCTCCTCAAACCTTTTTGCAACACCCTAACGCTGACCGAACCTGCACAGTGGCAATGGCCTGTGCTACGGCGGTGGCAACCGCTTGTGCGCTGCCGGACGCCTGTGCATCGCAGGGGCAGCTGGCACACTCCGCAAAGGCCTTGGACACGGCAGACGCCACGGCATCTTGTGCAGAGGACTGGGATGAAGCAGTGGCGCTGGCGGTGCACTGGCTGAGCCTGCGTGCGGCGGCAGTGCCGGTCAGCAGCCAACCCAACAGCAGCAGGGCTGCTGCCCGGCGCCCAGCCATTGAGTTCGTTTAGAAGGCGCTGTGTGGCTTCGCCTGGCGACCCAGACAAGGCAATCTCATGTTGCTGAAGCTGCCTCACGGCCCAGCTGCCGTGGGGTGGAAAGGAGGCGGCGGGCCCCATGTAGTGCAAGCAACCCTGCCGCTTTGGCCGAACCTTCACAACACTCGCTGGTTCTGCTCAGAGCTGGGGCAAGACACCCCAACTATGGCCGGCACCAGAGCAGCTCCCCTGGGCGTGCTCGCCCTAGGTCTGCTCGTGGCCTCGGCTGCAGCAGCACCAGCTGGAGCAGGCACGAGGGGAGCCGGGCAGGCAGGGTTGGGCTCGGCCGAGAGGGCAGCAAGTCCTGCGTTGGGCACTCGAGGGCCCACAATTCGGCAGCAGAGGACGTTGGGTTGTCGCTGGAAGCAGCCAGATCGGGCCGGCGTGCGCCAATGACCTCGCCGCCGCCGCTGCCGCCGCCCACTGCCGCAGGCGGCGTGCCCCCCGAGCTTCCGGCTTCGGTCCAGTGGCGCGGCCTGCTGCAGGCTGACGGCAACAATGGGGGCGGCACCGGAGTGAAGACGGCCGTAATCTTCAACTTGAACACGCGGGGGCAGCCCGTGTTCTGCATCAACGTGTGTGCGGCAGCCTACGGGCGAACTGTTGCAGCTTGCCCAGCGTAGGCCTGTTGCCTGCATGCCAACTTCCCAGTATTCAAAGGTTGCTGCCCCGCTGCCGCAGGTGACCAAGCCCTTTTCAGACACCAGCTATGGCGCCAATGGCACCGAGACGCCCTCAGGCGGCGATGTTGATGCTCTGGCCCAGCAGGTGAGGAGCGGCAGTGCATGTTTGCCTGTCGTGCCTTGCCCTGCCCTGGTACCCTGCATGCGTGATGCATCCGCCGCCACTGCCGCCCTGTGCAGATCTGCGCCGACTACCAGGCGGCTGGCGCGCAGCTGTTCGACCAAATCCAAGCGGGTGAGGGAGCTGCGAGATGCGTTGCGCTGCTTAGCTGCCCTCGCCCTGCAGCAGTCCCACAATGACTCCTCACCGCTGCTGTGCACACACGCTCATCCCTGGCTGCCTGCCGCCGCTCTTCCTCCCCCCAGGCGGCGACCAGGCCAAGGCGGCGGCACAGGCGGTGAAGCAGGCCTCCTGCAGCGACCCCAACTCCGTGCCCAATGCAGTCACCGTGGCCAGCATCCGTGCGCGCGGGGGCTGGGCAGGGGGCTGTGGGGCCTGCTGTGCTGAGGAAGCGACTGTCCAACAAGCCAGCAAGTGGGGCGTCGAAGCATGGGGCATGCATGCAGGGCAACAGCCTGCCCAACCTACCGCCTCCCTGCCCTCCCTGCTCTCCATTGCTTCCAACCAGAGGCGCAGCAGTCGCTGGGCAGCCTGTCTGAGGTGGAGGCCTACTTCCAGAACTGGATCAGTGCACTGCAGGCGGTGGGCGTGCCCGGTGAGCAACTGCTAGCAGCACACGACCTTCCGGGCCGCTGAGTTGTTGCGCGCGCCGCGGCACCTGCATTTGCTGGCCTGGATCCATTTGCCGGCTTGCTTCCACTTCTTGGCCTCGCTCCCCTGAGCCCTGCCTGTGCCTGCGTGCGCCCCCTGGCCTGCAGCCTGCATCACCGTGGTGGAGAGCGACTCCAGCGGGGAGCGGGTGGCGGATGAGAAGTGTGAGCGGGGGCCGCACCGCTGCATGCACCAGTGTGCGCGCTTTGGCACCGGCAGCTGCTGCGGAGTAGGCAGGGGGGCGGGGCCTGGGATGGCATGTCATGGCTGTTGTGCCGGGTGTTGACTTTTGGCTGCCGATGTGACTGAGTTCCAGCCTTATATACCTTCTGCGTGCAGACTTCAAAACATCGTAAACACACCGGAGCCAGCCAGCCGGCTGTGCCAGCCCTCCGTCGGGCCAACCCAGGAGCACCAGTGCCTCAAGCCAGTCAAGTTGCACACTTTCGAACTAGTACATTTGCAGGCGGCTCGTGCCGCGCATCGCTGAGCACACCATGGAGGCATTGTAAAGCTACTAGCAGTGTCAAGCAGTGTTTATTGAAGCAAAGCAAAGCGACAGAGGCAGAGGCAGAGAGAGTACAGGGAGCTTAAACAATGTGGACGTGTAGCTTGAGACAGGGCGGCATCGGCAGGCCCGCAAGCCTCTTGCCGCGCTTGGTGTCGGGAGTGAAAAAATGAGCCGTGGAGTACAGCACAGCGCCTACCCGCCAGCTATGTATCATGCATGTAGTGCCCAAGGTGGAGTGCAGTCTTGCCCCAGTGGATCAAAGGTCGAGGCCCCAGGGCTTGAGCGCGCGCTCCACGGCTGCCGGCGAGTGTGCGTACGACAGCAGCAGGCCGTAGTTGGTGACGGGGACGCCCGCCTCCTGCGGGGCGCGAAGTTGGACGGGGAGGGAGCAGCTGGCGGTTGAGCGGAGCGGGGGTGCAAGCAGCAGTGAGCCCTTGACACTCCGAGCCCCTCTCATGCACACGTGTGAGCACAGCATGCGGAGCGTGGACAGCGCAGCAGCACAGCAGCCCACCCCGCACCTGCAGGTCCAGGATGCGCGCCCGTATCTTCTGCTGGTCGATCATGCAGCCGCCGCAGTGGATGGCCAGCGCGTAGCTGCCCAGGCCGCCGCCCTCTGCAGGGGGCACCCACCCAGGGAGGGTGGCGTAGGTTCCATGACCACGCCCCACAACGCCCACTTTGGCTGACATCTGCGTAAGCCTGCCTCACCAGGTGCGTCCAGCTCCGGGAACTCGCGGCCAAAGGCGTGGTCCACCGTCACGCCGCGCCCGCCCTGCTGTGCAACCTTGGCGGGGATCTGGGGGAGGGGGGATGCAGGGATGGAGGGCGGGTGCGGTTGGTGGACAGCTGGCAGATGGTGCGCTGCAAGCGCCGCCGATGCAGAGGGCCACACAGCTGTATGCATGAACTAAAAAGCTGCAGTCGGCATGCGCAGCGAGGCAGCTCAGTGGCAGCGGCCCTCTCCGCCACCCACCTGCACCATGCCGATGTCGTTGCAGATGTCGGTGATGCGGTTGTGGTTGCACGCTTCTGCCACGAGCACCTTGTCGCCGGCCTGGGAGCACGAGGGGCGGAGCAGAGAAGAAAAAGGGTGATGATATTGCGATGGTTGAGTGGAGAGGCCAGGCCGCGTGGCTGCCAGCATGAGTGCAATGCAGGGCTGCATGCTGCGGGTAGCACGCCACGACCACCGCCCACCCCACCTTGAGCCGCTTGAATGCCTCCAGCCCCTGCACAAACAGCGGCAGCTGGCCGCGGCTCTGGCGGTGGATCATGGCGATGCTGCGGGGCGGAGGAGGAGGGTGAACAACGGGGCAGGTGAGCAGGGTGGCTGTCTATGCCCGCACCACCGGCCTCCATAGCCGTTTGCGCAACGATGCCTCTGCCTTTGCACGCCTGCTCCGCACTGCCTTGCTTGACCCTTGTGCACCTGAAGGTGGTGAACGGCACCAGCTCCTCCCCGGTGGCGGGGTCCAGCGTCCAGGGGTGCAGGATGTCAACCGCCTGCGGAGCGTCCCAAAGAGATTGGGGCGAAGGAGAGAGCCATCAAGGTGATTGCCGGCAAGCAGGAGCCTCCATTGTGGAACCAACTGGGGCAGATGCCCCTGCCTCTGTGCTCGTTGCCCCCTCTCCAAACCTCATGACGCTGCCCCACAACAGCCCACCAACCGCCCCACCTGTGAGTCGGTGACGATGAGCTTGGGCCCCGGGTGGGCCAGCAGCGGCTGCAGGGCGCGCAGGAAGCGGGCGCGCTCCGCCTCCACCAGCGCGGGGTCGGAGCTGCGGCAGGTGGGCCTCAAGTGCGGATTCAGGGAGAGGAATGCCACATTGTGCTGGAGGGAGCGACAGGCAGATTGGGGAGCAGTGCGGCCAGGCCACCCTTCCTAGAGGAGTCCCTCCCCTGCTTTTCTCCCACAGTCCCAGTCCCACCTGCGTGCGTGGGCCAGGTTCATGCGGTAGGCCAGGGTGGAGGCCCAGTGGCGGATCGCCTCCTCCTGCACCAGCGCCTGCACGGTTCAAGGGAGGGCGGGGTGGAGCGTGCAGCTGGGAGCACGCAGTGGGTCGCGAGATCTGCAGGAGCGGGTGGCCACCTCAAGGTGGCCATCACAGCAAGCACACACCAAGCCAGCGGGCTGTGCTGCCGCACCTGGGGGCGCAGCAGGCGCAGCGACGGCGTCTCGGCGTCCATGGGGATGTTGAGGAACACCATGGCATCCTCTGCAGGAGCGGGGGTTGGCAGAGGGACCAGGGGCGCAGGCTGTGGGCCGCAGGCAGCTGCAGTTCCCCAAGGTGTGCAGATATCACTTCCCGCTGGGTACTGATCTGGCTGTTGCTGGCCCCAACAACAACAGCAGCTGCGGCCCAACCCGTCACACTCACCTGACAGGTACTGCTGCGGCAGGCTGTGGGGCGCCTCGTGCTGCGCCGCCGCCGCGGCTGCTGCCTGCAGGAAGCCGGCCACTCGGTCGCTGGAGGCTTCATGGCTCAGCTCCAGCTGGCAGCTGGGGACGGTGCCGCTTGGATTCAGCACTGCCTGCAGGCGTGGCAGGGCCGCCGCCACTGCCTCTGCGCTGGCTGCTGCTCCACTGCCAGACAGCTTGGTGTTGTAGACCAGCACGGGGGTGGAGCCGGCGGCAGCCGCCTTCTCCAGCAGCAGCGCCTCCCAGCGCAGCGCATGCGGCAGCTGCTCCGCCGGCACGCTGCGGGTGTGGAGGTGGGGTGGGCCGGGGTTGGTCGGTTGAGCAAGATGCAAGAGCATTGCAGGCAACTGTTTGGCGTGGTGGGTGATGCTGCCCGGCCTTCAATGCTCACACCCTGGTGCAATGATGCAACCACATCCATCAAGCGCCACCCACCCGCACCGCCCCCCACCTGGCCAGGCGCGCTGCGTCCAGCACCACCACCGCCACATCCGTCTCCTTGAGCACGCTCAGCACCTTGCGCCGCTTCTTCTCACCCAGCAGCCCCTCCTCATCAATGCCGGCTGTGGGAGGGAAGGGGACGCGAGCAGGAGCGGCAGGTAGTTGAGGAGGGATTGGGTGGAGGCAGCTGGAGGCAGGGACGACTGCTGCGCTGCGGACACGTGCCTCCCAGCCTGCAAGCAGGTCCCAGCGACCTCCTGCTGTCCGGCACACACACAGCCAGCACGCTCCCTGAGAGTCACAAACCAAGGTGCTCCACTGACCGGTGTCAAACAGCTTGGCGGGCCCCACATCATGCAGCTCCATGAGCACCACCTTGGTGTCGGCAGTGGTGCCGGGGGTGGAGTCCACAATGCTTGTCTCGCTGCAGGGTGGGATTGTGCAGCAGGAGGGGCAGACGGCTCAACCCTGGGCCTCTGGCCGGGCGCCAAGGGGTGAGCTTGGGCGTGCGTTTGCCTGGCAGTTGTGCACGCTGCACTGCGCTCCCCTCTCAGTGGCGTCATGTGTCACATGCTGAATGGTAGGCTAACAGCGCTGCGCTCATTATCTATCATGCCTCAAAGAATACTGGCGTGCAAAAGGGCAGACGCATGATTTCAGGGAAAAACGCATCGGGAGGCGAGAAGCTGCTGCGCATGCTGAGGGCTGTTGCCGCCACCTGCCCCGCCGCCCCGCCTCACCTGCGGGTGATGCGGTTCATGAGGCTGCTCTTGCCCGCGTTCATGCAGCCAAAGATGCCGATTTTGGTGCGCGGCACGTCGCTGCCCTTGGCAGGCCCACCGCCAAACAGCGCTCCCACCTTGGCTGCCGCCGCAGGCGCCGCCGCCTGCTGCGCCGCCGCTGCCACGGTATGCAGGCCGCGGCGCTGGCCACCGCTGCTGGTGCCGCGGTCAGAGGCAGCTGCCGATGACACGGGCGCCCAGGTGGCGGCTCCGCGGGCGCCACTGCCTGCCGCTGCCTGCTGCTGCTGCTGCTGCTGCTGCTGCTGCTCCGCCGGCTGCATGGGC
>VIYQ01002644.1:0-15823 GCA_009928355.1 Chlorella sp. CH2018 | reverse complement strand
CGAGCTGAGGCCAGCGGGGGGCAGGGGAGCGCGAGCTGAGGCCAGCGGGGGGCAGGGGAGCTTGTGGGTCCTGCCCTCTGTAGATCTATGAACCCGTCTAATACCGCTGCCCTCATGTCCTCGTGACCAACAGATCAACATCCCGGAGGACGAGGTGGCGGAGATGATCCGCTCCTTCCGCAAGAACCACCTGAGCGAGCTGCAGGCGCTGGCGCAGATCAGCGGCAGCAGCCTGGGCTACGGCTCAGCCAAGAAGGCGGCAGAGGAGGTGGAGGATAGCTCTCTGGATGACGAGGAGAGTCGTGCGGGGGCTGGCGGCGATGGCGCCCCAGTGCCGGCCGCTGCCTAGGCTTGCTTGCCACTCATCGCACTCCCTGCTACTGTCTTCTCCATTGTGGCTGGTTGCCGGCTGCCCATGTCACTCGCACTGCCCCTGTTTCTCATCGGTTTCTCTGCCCCCTCTGCCATCCTCCTGCTCATGCACCTATGGGGGGCTATTCGCCCCTACCAACTGACGCACCCAACCGCCTTGCTTGCCATGCTGTCCTGCCTGCTATGCCTCGCAACTCATGACCCCCTGTCCCCCATGCTTTCCCCTCTGGGCTGGGATGTGCTTGCGACCCATGTTTTGTTCCCCTCCCAACAATGTACTTCCAACCTGCATGCTTGGCATTCTTTGCCTGTGTAACTGCACTGCGCTGTCAGAGCGTGCTTCGCCGCAGCACTGAATGGGAATACAGAAGACTGCTGGTTCCTCAGCTACACATTTTCAATGCACTCAAACCAGACTGCAATCGATGCGCAAACATTGCAGCTGCCGTGGCGCTGGCCTCGTGTGCTGCCGCTGCCGCTGTGGCCTACTGCAACTGTTGTTGCCGTGTCACTGATCATGCGGGTCCCACCAGCAGCGTTGGGTTGAGCCAGTCCACGGCAATGTCCTCCAAGTGCTCCTCAAAATCGCGCACCTGCTGGTGGCGCCCCTCGCCCAGCAGCTGCGCAAAGGCGGCGGGTGGGTTGGCAGTTGGCAGAGGTGAGCTGGGACAATAAAGGGCCGACTGGGGGGCTGTTGAACAGGTGGTGCTTGGACGGTTGTAGCCGGCCAGCAAGTGCTGCATAGTGGGCTAGCACATGCTGTGTGCCAGAGCAGCGAACCACGTGACAAGGCTGCTGGCAAACACAGCAGGCCAAACAAGCGCACTGCAGTGCAGCGCACCTGTGCAAAGCGTGCCACCACACCGCTGGTGGGGCAGCGGAAGCTGCTGCTGCCACCCGCTGCCACCTTGGCCCATCGCCCGCCGTCCTTGGCAAACAGCTGCACAACGGGCTGCTCGCCGCTGCCACTGCCGCCTGCCTGGCCTTCGGCTGCAGTCTGCTGCGCAAGCTCCGCCTGCAGCGCCGGCCCGTCCAGCTGCAGGGGTGCGGGGGTGCGGGGGGAAGCAGATGGCATGTGACGAAATGCACGGGTGCCTGCAAGGCAGCCTAAGCTCCAGCCAGTGCCTTGCCGCGTGAGCAAACTAACACACGTGTAAACATGCACATCAGCACCCACCAGCAGCACCACGCTGTTGGGCCAGGCGGCCTCAATGCGGTCTGCATAGCGTCGCCCCGCCCCCAGCTCCCCGTCGGACAGCCGCTCATTCGCTTGGTAATAGCTGCGGACGGGAGGAGCGGATGGGAACTGGGGCAATGGACTGCACAGATGTGGCAACAAACTGCTATGGAAGGCAAGATGCACTGACGATCATGACATGCAGCACGTCGACCCGCTACAAACTCAGGGGTGCCAGTGGCCAGCGCCCTCACCCCACAATGCGCAGGCCTGGCTGCGTGCCCTGCTGCTCCTTGGCGTGCGCCTCCAGCTGCGGGCAGCACGTCCCGAGTCAGGATCAGGCAACAGCATGAAAGCGGGGATGCACACATCTGCATGCTTGGACTGCTGCTCCGACGCACAGGTAGAGAGCTGCAGGGGCAGGGCCGCCTGCTGCACCAACGCACACACTCCTACTGTCCTGCAAGCTCACCTGAGAGAGGGCCGCCTCCAGCACCGGTGCCAAGCTGATAAAGGAGTGGCAGGTGGGGATGGCATCTGTGATGGCCACCTCAGCGGCACCCTCGCCGCCGGTCACCTGCACGGAGTTGGAGAGCAGTAGGCGAGGATCAATATGAGTCATTCAAGAGGCGGACAAGTGCAGCGGGAAGTGGGTGCAAGCAGCAGCTCGTGGCGAAGTGCCATCAGCGTTGCAGCACCAGCGCACACCCCTCCAGCTCACCGTGCCCAACAGCACGCCGTTGACGGCGGTGGTGGGGTGCTTGGCCGCGTGCAGCAGCACCTTCAGCAGCGCATCCTCACTCAGCGTGCAGCCCTTCATGTCTGGCAGCTGTCAGACTTGGGACACAGCGTCTGCAATGAGGCAATAAGGAGATGCAGAGAGTGGCAGGGAGAAGGGCAGCGGCAACGGCGGCAAGAGCGCGACGGCCACCCAAACAGCGGGCCCGGGCCTGGTGGTGCGTGCAAGGGGCTGTGATCCGCGGATCTCACCCTCTACAGCTCCCGTTGCCGGCCGGGGCTGCACCGATGGCCCAGTTTGGGGTGGCGAGGCGTGCGGGACGGCGTTGTGGAGGGCACCTGAGCTTCCGATCGAGCTGGGCAGTTGTGCACAGGTGGAAGGCAGCGCTCGATTGCCCGCCTGGCCATGAACTCAGTGCTTGCATGTGGGCGCGGGTGCAGCGCGAACGAAGAGCGCCCCAACGCGCCTCCGGGCCCTTGTGACGATTTCGATCGGCGTGGCAAGCCACCACCAGGGCGCCAGACGCAGCCTGGCTGCTCAAAGTCGGGTGTGCTGCTCCCCTGGCCTCTGCCCACCCCCCACGACATTTGCAGCATCGGCCACCGGCGCCGTGCAGGCCGCCGCGGGCGGCACGCGCCCAACGAGCCCAGGCTGCTGCCGGTCGGGAGCTTCCGCCGCGTCGTGCGGCCGCGCCGCCGCTGAGCGACGATGGACAGCCCCGACAGCCCCGGCCGTGGCCTGATCCACAGCCTGAATGCGGTGGTCAGCTGGCTGCACAGCGAGGGCTTCTATGCTGCAGGTAAGGCTGTGCCGGGCGGGCCTTGCTGTCCCACAACGTGCTTCCCGGGTGCACACCGTCGCACATTATGCACCACTGCTGCTGTTGCCCCGCCCTGTTCCCCTGTTGCTGTTGCCCTGCCCTGTCCCACCATGTGTCTCCACCCAACCGTGATACCTTGCAGAGGAGACACTGCTGAGGGAGATTGAGAACCGATACCCTGCTCCGGATGCCGTCAGCCCCCGGAGCACCAGGGGCGCCCGCCAGCCCAGCGGCTCACCCGGCTCGTCGGGCGATGCGGGTGCTGCTGGCGGCGACCTCCTAGCTGCTGGCGCCAGCGCAGCCCGTGACGCCGCAGCTGCAGTCGGTGCGGCAAGCTCCGGCGCTCGGACGGCAGGCCGCCAGGCCACTGCTTTTGCTGCCTATCAGCACCTGCCGGCGCAGCAGCCGCAGCCACCGGCGCAGGCGCCTCAGCAGCAGCAGCAGCAGCAGCAGCAGCAGCGGCAACAGCAACAGGAGGGGCAAGAGGACACTGTCGACTTCATGCCCGCGCTGCAATTGGCGGCAGCGCACTCGCTGACGCCAGTGGACAGCATGGAGAGTGCTGAGAAGTGAGTGTCCCCGCTGCATTTGCTGTTCCAAGCGCTGCACAGCGGGGAGCCAGCGATGCTCTCCTGCGCATGTGATGGCCCCGAGTGCAGTATGGCTGCCGCAACCTGTGCCGATGCATTGGACTTGCCTGCGTAGCACCCTCTGGCCGGACAGCTGGTGACATCCACCGCCGGCGTGCAGGGTGCTGGAGGCATGGCGCAGCAAGAGCACCACCCCAGCGGCCTCGCCCAAGAAGGCAGCTGGCCTCTCCCCGCCGCCCTCACCGCCGCTGCCATGGTCTCTGGGGAAAGGCGAGCAACAGGGGCACCCCGCTGCTTATGTGGGGACGGGCTGGCTGCTGATCTGCAAGGCGTGTTGCCGGCCTGTCGTGCAGACCTCCTTTTTCCACTTGCTGCTTACATGCTTGGCCCCCTGCTTCCTCTGCTGTCCCTGCTTTGCAGCCGCCAGCGACCTGGATGAGTATGAGAATGAGGATGACCCGGGCTACCAGCGCATGGATGTTGTGGGCCAGGAGGCTGCGCTGGGACGTGAGTTGCTAAAAAAACGGGACCGTGCCCATCATAAGTTTGCCTGCCCGCCATGTGCTTTGCTCCGCTGGCTGGCTCCACACTCTTGCCTGGGCTGCCCTGAACTGCTGAGGCTGCTACACTGGCTGCTCTTTCACCTGCCTTCTTGCCCTGGCTGGGTTGTCCCGCCGGACGAAATCATAAGGCGGTCGGCTGGACCGCAGTCCCCATTTTACGCTGTGCTTCACGCACCGCACACGTTGCGCATTCCACATGTTCCGCCCACCTTCCCCCCCTCCCAAACCCACTGCTGCAGTGGAGTTGGACCATATGAGCGAGGCGAGCACGGCGGCAGCAGGGGATGCGCTGTACCACCAGCTGCAGCAGTATGAGGCCTTGAGTGGCGAGCTAGGGTTTCCCAGCCATGCGCGGCATGCCAGCATCGACATGGGCCTGCTCAATCGCCAGCTGCATGGGGGCGCCAGCAGGAGCTCTGCCTCCTCGTCGCAACAGCGGGCCCACTCCAAGCAGCAGCAGCGGCGGCAGGCCAGCACAAGCGCGGCCCAGCCGCTGCTGCTTCACGAAGCTGTGACGAGCGGCGAGCACTGGCGCAGCTGCAGCAGCGGGCAGCTGCTACTGCCGCCTGGCGTACCTGGCTCGGCATCTGTAGGTCGGGAGGAGCGGCAGCAGCAGGACAGCCAGCAGCAGGCGGAGGAGGAGCAGCGGCAACGGCAGCCACAACAACAGCAAGCGCACCAGCAGCGGCAGGGCAGCCCTGCCGGCAGTGAAGGTGGTGCCAGTTACTGCAGCGGAGAGATTGTGGGCAGCCCTGGCCACCCGAACCGCGGGTACCAGCGGAGTGACAGCTATGCACAGCGGCAGGCGGGCACTGCACAGTGGGTCTACGACCGAGCCAACAGTGTGGATGCAGGTGGGTCTTGCTGTGCGGGCCTGTTGTATCTGTGTCCTAAAGTTTTTGTTTCCCTGCTGTGTGCTGCTGCATGCATGTGCCATTGCATCAGGCAATTTTAGGGCATCACGGCACAGTCACACAGGCGCATTGACACACCCAGCCCGTGCCTCACTGCCTGCAGACGCCTACCGGTCGCTGCTGGGACACTTGGAGCGGCCCAGCACTGGGCAGGTAGGCATTTGCCGCTGAGCCCTTGACACAGGAAGGCGAGAGTCCAAGCGTGTTGGCTAAGCTGCACTTTTGCTGCCAATTATTTTGCTCTCGCCATCTTTCCTGCCACCCACCTGCTGCAGTCCACCCCGGTGTCCCAGCCGCCCGCCAGCCCGCCGGGCGCCGCGGGCATTCCTGAGCCCGAGCCTCCTCAGGCGTCTGCGTCACTGGAGCAACAGCAGGGCCAGGGCTCTTCGCTTACCATGCGCCAGCTGCAGCAGTCGGAGCAGGCGGGGCAGCAGTCGGGCAGGGAGGAGCAGGAGGTGTGCTCGCCGCTGTATCACCAGGAGAGCATCAGCAGAGTGTCGTCCCTTGGGGAGTCCATGCTGCAGGAGGCTGCGGCACTGTGCCTCTCAGACGCACCTGAGCCGCTGCTTGGCCCGCAGCCGCAGCCAGCTCAGCCGGCGCAACAGCAGCCGGGGCGGCCCCCACGGCCTCCAGAGCAGCCGCAGCGGCCAGGCGAGCAGCAGCAGCAGCAGCAGCAGCAGCAGCAGCAGCAGCAGTGGGAGCGTCCGCTGGAGCAGCAACCACAGCAGGACTCGCCACCACAGCAGCAGGGCAGCCCCCCAGCTGCGCCGCAAGGCGCAGGTGCGCAAGCCGCAGCAGCAGCTACAGCAGCTGCCTGGGCGGCGGCAGGCCGCGCAGCACAGCAGCAGGCACAGCAGGTACAACAGCAGCAGGTGCAACAGCAGGCGCAGCAGCCCATGCAACTACTGCCGCTAGACGAAATCGAAGTGCTACCAGCTGAGCCTGCTACGGTCACGCCGCCACGGCTAGCCAAGCATTTGCCTGCACTGCGCCTGGGAGGGGGTCACCAGCTGGGCAGCGGCGGCAGGCCGGGCAGTGGCAGCAAGCTGGGGAGCCGCATGAGCGTGTCCACTGCAGCCGACACCACAGGTGGGACGCTGAGGGCGCTGCTGGCTTACGGCATTTGCGGCTTCAGAAGGCGGGTAGTTGCGAAAGGGGCGTGATGTCCAGACTGCCATGGTTTAAACCGGCCGTCCTCTCCTTGTTCCTATTTGCTCGAACACTGCAGGCGCGGACCGCGGCAGCGAGGGCGAGTGCAGCTCTCCCCACGGCAGCTCGGCGCACACACCAGATGGTGCCTCAATCATCGACTACTCAGGTGGGTTGTGCTGGCAACTGCCTCAGTCACACCATCACTGTACGTTTGCAGCAGGGCAAGGATGAAGGTATGTGGGGCAATGGCAAGATGCATTGATAGCATGACGCATATACCTGGGCTGTCTTCGCAACACGTGTCCCCATCTCTGTGCCTGCAGACCCCTTCAGCTTCCCGGTGACACCTCCCTCCGAAGTGGCCCCGCCCCCCGACCCAGCACCCCTGTTTGGCAGCTGGGCCTCGCTGAAGAGCAGCCCTGACCGAAAGGTGGGTGGGAGCTGCTTGGGAATCCGCGCGGGCCATGTTCATTACGTCGGGCTGATAGCAGCAAAACCTGCCTTGGTCGCAAATTGGGCTGGCTTGTGATGTGATCCGAGCCATGCCTCCCTGCAGGGCGGACTGGGCGGATACGGCACAGAGGATGAGAGTACCCCTGCAAGGCGGCGCTACCAGCAGCAGGCTGCTGCGGCGGCCGTGGCAGCGGCAGCGGCAGCCAAGGAGCAGGGCGGCGTGCAGCGGAGCATCAAGTTCCCCCCGCTTGGGGGCCCCGGTGGGCTGGCACCAGCGGGCAGTTGCATGCTGCGTGGCTACGGCTCTTCCAGCCAGGTGGGGGCTGGACTGGGGGCGGCGGTGTGAGACAGACTGATTGAACATGTGTTGCCTATCCCGTGCCATTCAGCAGGCATAAGGCCACCGTCGGTTCCTGGTTTGACTGCGTCTCCCCGCCACCCCTCCCACTCCCGCAGCTGCTGAGCTATGCCACGCCCTCACAGCCGCTGACCGACGATGAGCTGGGCGGCGGCGGCGAGTTTGACCAAGAGTACTTTGACAGGTGGGCTTGCCTTTGGTGGCTGTACAGTATTTTCAGCACAGAATGTGGCTGGCAGCCAAATACAGCATGAGCAACTGGCGCTGATCCACTTGTGCTGGTCGTTGTTTCGCTGCAGGAAGTACGAGGTGATCAACCTGAAGGTCATCCACCGGCGTCATTCCACCGGCTTTGAGCAGGTGGCTCGGGTGGTTGGGCAGTGCCTGGGGCACAGCACTAGCCACAGCAGGCATGGCTGCCGCTTGCCGCCTGCATGTGCGGGCGCATGCTTGCACAGCTCACCTGCGTTGTTCCTCCGTGTGCTTTGTAGGCCCGCGAGCTGCCGCTGCACATTGGCGACCTGATCGCGGGGCGATACCAGGTGAGTGGGAGGGCAGGTGGCAGAGCAGCATTCTTCATTCACTGTGCGCTTTTGTGAGTAAGGCTGCCCAGTTGCTGCAGCTGGTATTCCATTTTCGTGCATGAGCCCGACAGTGCACGTCACAGTTTGGGTTATCCTGTGCTTCCGTCCCTCAGATTGTGGACCTGCTGGGCCAGGCGGCCTTCAGCCGGGCAGTGCAGGCACTTGATTTGAGGACAGGCGCGCTGGTGTGCCTCAAGATCATCAAGGTGAGCGTGTGGGCCTGCAGTTGCACAACGTGGGGCCGGCTGTGTTCCAGTTGGAGGTCAATCAATCAGGCAGCAACACATCAAGACAGCAGCTGTCGTTGCACTGTGGATAGGATGCACCCCACAAACCATGATCAGCGTCTGGAATGGCCTGGTTGTGAGCAGAGTTCCGTACTTCTTTGGCCCATGCAGAACAACAAGGACTACTTTGACCAGGGCCTGGACGAGGTGAAGCTGCTGCGCTACGTCAACGCAGCTGACCCTGGGGACGAGAGCGGCCTGCTGCGCCTGCACGACTTCTTCTACTTCAAGGTGAGTTGTGCATGGCGTGATCTTGTGTGCCTAAAGACGACTCGCAACAAATTAGCGCATGTGCAGTGTGTTTGCAGGGCAGTCTGTCCAGTCGATTGCCAGCAGGGAAAGGGCTCTGCAATCAGGCGGTACTGGGGCTGTCCGTTGCTAGGTCCAGCCCATCATCACACCTAAGCCCTGCCGTCTCACAACCCCACCTCCACTGCCTGCAGGAGCACCTAGTGTTGGTGACGGAGCTGCTGCGCGCCAACCTGTACGAGTTCCAGAAGTGAGGCGGCATTGTGGCACCGCAGTGTGTTAAGAAAAGAATCAGCTTTCAAATGCGGTTTCCTGTGCTAACCCGAGTTCCATCAACCAACATCATGCAGGTACAACCGGGAGAGCGGCGATGAGCCCTACTTTACGCTGCCACGCATGCAGTCCATCGCGCGCCAGGTGGGGCGGCAACCTTGGCTGTTTGGCCTGATCACCTGGTGTGGCGATGGCTTCCTCTAGCACCTACTGACCAGTTTTGCATGGTAGTCATGTCTGTACTGCTCATCAGTGTTCCCTGGTTCCCCTCCTGCACAGGTGCTCACCTCCCTGTCGTTCCTGCACTCCCTGGGGCTGGTGCACGCCGACCTGAAGCCAGAAAACATCCTGGTCAAGTCGTACAGCCGCTGCCAGGTCAAGGCAAGTGCTGTGGGAGGCATTCGACATGCGTGGGGCCACCTTCCACTTGCACTGTACTCCTGCTGTGCACATGGCGGCACCCCTGCTCGACACATCCCATGCCATTGGGGGTGACAAATCATGACGACGAAGTGTGCCTGCGTATGGGAGGATGTGCTCCTGACGCTCCCCTCAACACCTCACCTCCCTGCAGGTTATCGACCTGGGCAGCTCCTGCTACCTGTCGGACCACCTGTCCTCGTATGTGCAGGTGAGACAGGGCAGGCCTTGCTGGGCGTCAGCAGGGCCATTTGCTACCGTTTGCCGGCTGTTTGTAATGCGATTCGTGCTGTTTTGAGCATGGCAGCCGCTGGCCTTTTTTCGGCCTGCTTGGGCGGAAGTGCGGCTTCAGGGACTTCAGCAGCCAACCCGTCATCCCTGCTGCTGTATGTGCAGTCCCGCTCCTACCGTGCCCCAGAGGTCATTCTGGGCCTGGCCTACGACCACAAGGTAAGAAGGCGTGTGGGAGGTGTGTGCATCTCATACTGCGGGCGCAGCCCCCACGAGGCAGTGATGTGTACAAGGTGTGCCGCCGGCCAACCTGCCGCTGCCGCATGAGTGCTGCGGGCACTGTTGAACTGCCATTCCTCTGCCAAATGTGCCGTGCAGATCGACCTGTGGTCGCTGGGCTGCATCCTGGCTGAGCTGGCAACTGGACGCGTGCTTTTCCAGGTGGGGGGCTGGTAATATGGTGTCAAGATCGCTGTGTAGCAGCCAGTACAAAACACCCTGGGGTTGGTCAGATGCCCGCATGCGGCCGTGTGTTTAGCTGACCCGGCGCCCCCTGCCCGGTTGTTCTCTGCAGAATGACAGCGTGGCCACGCTGCTGGCCCGCTTGGAAGGCATCCTGGGCCCGCTGCCCCGATGGATGCTGCACCGCGGGCGGTACGCTCACAAGTACTTCGTGCGCGACGGCCGCATATTCGAGAAGAACCCACACACGGTTGGTGCCGGTGGGGCGTTAGGTTGACAGTGTCATCAGTGCTTTCTGCACTGGGTTGCCCACACAGCGCCGGGTTGGCATGGGAAAATATTGTTCCTCGTGGGTTTTGGTTCAAGGCCACCTGCCTGGCTGAACCAGCCACCCCTTCCCGTTCCTTACCAGCCCACTTCCCCCGCTCCCCTCTACCTCGCCCTTTCAGGGTCGGTACGAGTTTCTGCGGCCCAAGGCCACCAGCCTGGCGCGCCGTGTGCCCCAGGCAGATGAAGGCATGCTCTCATTCCTCAAGTGAGCTCAGCAGGGCACGCCGGCCGCACTGGCACTAGGGCTTCTGCTTTTGGCAAGCCGTGTGTTTGTGCTGGCTGTGTCTTGCATTGCCATGGCGGCTACGACTGCCGCTGCCTCCGCCCCACTGCTGCCTGCTTAAGTTGCTTCTACCCATCACCGCCCTGCTGCAGGTGCCTGCTGCAGCCAGACCCAAGCAAGCGGCCCACGGCAGCAGAGGCGCTGCAGCACCCCTGGCTGCGGCAGGCATATTATGCAGCCTAGGCACTCTGCCGCAGGACCCCAGCGGCCAGCCAGCCAGCCCAGCCAGACACAAATTGCCCTGATAGGTTTCCCTCTCCCTGACAGTTTTCCCTCTCCCGACTCCACCTAGGCAGCCTTTTGCTCTTGCATTCCCTCTTGCCCCGCTCTTCCATTTCCTCTCTTGCCTCTGCTGCCAAGCTACATTCAGCTCCCAATCCTCCTATTCGACCTTCCATTTTGGCGTGTTACAACTTGTGACATGTTGGAGTGGCGGATGGCAGTTGGAAGGGAGCGAGCAGTGAGCAGAGCGATAGCGGCGGGAAGCACACGGTGCCAATGGGCGCCGAGGGGCAAAATTGCATAGGGGGAGACTGCAAACAACGCACATGGCGACGGAAAGCTGCCATTCAGGAGCAGCGTTAAGTTTCGGCAGCAAGCTGCCACACAAGCACAGACTGCATGGGTTTCAGCAAACGCCAAAACGCAGCACGGACCAGCTCGGTTGCATCAAGCGATGGCGAGCAAGCAGCTCTGAGGCGGCTCAACTGGCACAGCCAGGAGCACAGCATGAGCCTCTTAGCTGGTTACCCAGCCGCTCAGCTGGCACAGTCAGTAGGGGCCATGAGCCGCTGGCTCAGTTGGCGCGGGAGAGGTAGGAGTCGGAGCGGGTGTCCACCTTTATCCGCTCGCCCTGCTGGATGAACAGCGGCACCTGGATCACAGCGCCGGTCTCCAGCTTGGCGGGCTTGGAGCCGCCAGACTGCAGGCAGGTGGGCGGGGGGCAGGAAGGTGAGAAGGAGCAGAACGAGAGCATTGGGAGGGGCATCGGAGGATGGTGCACGACCCAGGTCAGCTTCTCGGAAATGCAACAGACTCCAACCGCAACACTGAGCAGGCTCTACGCATCTGCCCTCGAATCCGCTGTGTGAGTCTTCCACTGCCCAACAACTGTCTCGCAGCCTCAACTGCATCGCCATCTGCAACACCAGAACCTGTACATTCACTCACCGCGGTGTTGCCCTTGACACCAGGGTCGGTCTCCACCACCTCCAGCTCCACCGTGTTGGGCGGCTCCACGCTGATCACCTGCAAGATGCAACAACCGACCAGCGGGCGCTAAGAGCAGTGTGGCGCAGTGCAGCCAAACACGAGTTCACCTGCACATCTGGGCTGCGCGCAGCAGGCAGCGTTACAGGGCAGCTCGCATGGGAAGTTGAGCTGAGTGCAGCCGGCCAGCATGCCAAATGCGTACACCATCGCCAGGGCCGTTGGCCAGCGCACCTTGCCGTTCCACAGCAGCACGCCCACAGTCATGCCCTCCTTCATGTACCTGCGCGTCCAAGGAGGCAGGCACATCCCAGATCAACACCGTCGCCACACATGCCGTCTTTGTGAGCTCCACGCAGCAGCAGCAACCATGGCTGTATGTATGCTGAGCAGCAGCAGCAACCGTGGCTGTATGTATGCTGAGCAGCAGCAGCGGCAGCGGCAACACCAGCAGGGAAAGAGGCCCCTGGTGTGCCTCACTTGGCCCAGTCCTCGTCGCGGGGCACGCGGGTCTCCTCGTACGTCGTCATGTCCATGAACACGTACTGAAAACAGAGGGCAACAAAGGAAGCGCATCAGCATCTAATTAGCGTGACTTTGCACCACAGGCAGAGCCACAAACGCGCATGGCCTGGCGCAGGCAGTCTGCAGTGCCCTCACCTCGTCGCCCTCGGCGTAGGTGAACTGCGTCTCCTTCTTCTCAACATTGGCCAGATCCACAGTCTCGCCCGCCCGCCACGTCTTCTCCACCTGTTGAACAAACACAACAAACGTTTGTCAGCGAAAGGTTGGCAATCGCAACAGGCCCTGCGCGCCCTGCCCCGCTGCCGTCAACCCCCTCCTGGCAGTCGCAACCCACCCCTGTGCCCGCAACCAGCCCCCTATGCAGCCCAAGACGCACCGTGTTGTTGGTGATGAAGTTCTTCAGCTTGCTGCGCACAAAGGCGGCGCCCTTGCCGGGCTTGACGTGCAGGAACTCTGGGGCAGGCGGATGGCAGACACAGGGGCGACGTGAACAGCATGGCACGTGTGGAGTGACGCACCATCAGCCACAGCGATGGGTCACAGAGGAAAGTCAAGGCAGCTTTTGAAGCAGTCTGCTACACCCATTGTGTTTCCATCGCCCTTTTGTGCTCCTGACAGAAACGTAATCCCCTTGGGCGCTGCCCTCGCAAACATGTTACGCACGGCAGCACGGGACGCACCCACGACCTTGTAGGGCGCGCCATCCATCTCAATGGTCATGCCCGTCTTGAAGTCGTTGGAGGACACCTGGGCAGCGCGCACCACCAGGCCCGCGCGCCGAGCGGTCAGCCGCTGCAGCAGGGAAAGGGGGCACAGCTGGGCACTCGGCCGGCAACGGCGGCAGCGGCGGCAGTCCCCACCCAGGCACAACGCCCACAAGTCGCGGTCGGTCCATCGGCTTCAGAATGCGTCTCTCATACCACTGTGCAGGCGCTCTGGCGCACCTGTGGCCGCGCGGCCCCAAAGCTGGCCTGGACTGCCACCTTGCTGGTGAGGGCCCTGCAAGCGCGGAATTGGGTGCAGCAGTCACTCGATGTCAGCGATGGGGCCCCGCCAGGCGGGCGCGGCGGTGCCGGCGGTGGTCGCGAGCCCAAACTCACTGCATAGTGGCGCTTCCTGTCCCCGACGCTCCACAAGCAAGGCTGGGGTCACAGAGAATCGAGCAAGAGGGCATGCAAAGCGAGATCGCCGCGCCAAAGGCACGTGGGGCCTGGTGGAAAGGCGGCCGGCGGCGCCATGAAGATGCCACAGCTCCTGGAGGCCCAGCCCGCTCTCACGTCAGATTAACAAGTTAGATATGGCTGAAAAGGAGCCTGTATTCAGTATCATTGCATCTCAACCACGCCGACAGTGCAATGCCGTTGTGGCGCCAGCCCCGGCTGTGGCCGCTCGCAGGGCCGCAATGCCGGCACCGACGCTGCTCGTGCCAGCCGGGGCTGAGCTGTGGGCTGCCGCCCGAGTAGAGCCGCACGCAACAGCTGCTCTAGAGTCACGCATCAGTGACGCAGCCCATGGAGGCGGGGGCCACGTTCTTGATGTACTTGTACAGAGTGCCGCTGGTGGCCTTGAGCGGCGGCGCCGTCCAGGACGCACGCCTGAAAACGGTGGGAGGCGGCGTGGCATGGTGAGCCAGGGCTGGCAGTTGTGCGCAAACAGGGTGGAATGGTTCACGGAAAGGCCGTGTGGGAGCCGCAGGCATATGGGGATTGCAGCGGCATGGTGGCAATGCATCCAACGCAGCATCCACCACCACCGCTCTGAAAGCAAGTCATGAACACAGCTCACCGGCGCTGCAGCTCCGCATCATCGACGTTCAGGATGTCCATCGTCCGCTTCTCCGCATCTATCCGGATGGTGTCGCCATTCTGCACACAGGGTGTGGAGGGGAACGGGTCGGCTTGGACAGAGGTGACGGCGCCACAACAAAAGCACCCATCATGCCCTGCACAGCATCTGGCGCAGCTTGCATGCGGCCATCAGGCAGCCGAACCACATCGGCCTGTCCCCGCACCTGCACCAGGGCGATGGGGCCGCCCTCCTGCGCCTCGGGGCACACGTGGCCGATGACAAAGCCGTGGGAGCCGCCGCTGCACACAGAAGCAATCGGGATGGGCGGCAAGACAGCACAACGCGTGAGTACAACTGCCGATGCACCAAACGGCACGCAAACGCCGTGTTCTTGTGTGCCTCGTGCCAACTTAGTGTTCTGCCAGCACGCCGCACCATCGCACCCACTCCCACCCCCACACCCACTGCCGCACGCCGCACCTGAACCGCCCATCGGTGATGAGCGCGCACTCCTTGCCCAGGCCGGCGCCCATGATGGCGGAGGTGGGGGTCAGCATCTCAGGCATGCCGGGGCCGCCCTTGGGGCCCTCATACCGGATGACGACCACGGAGCCCTGCAACCAAGCAGCAGACAGTCCAACTGTGAGTTCCACAGTCTACAGCCGCATGCCTGCCTCAACGCTGCTGCCGTGACTTGGCAGTCAAGCATGTGCGCTTGGCACAACGGTAGCTCCATAGGTGTCACTCCAGCAGTTTGCCCACCCATCCTCAAATAGTCCTGCCCCTGGAGCAGCTCACAACAGCATCGACCCCGCTTGATTTCCACTGCTCTCTCATCACCCACCTTGAACTGCTGCTGATCCTGCTCCAGCGCATGCAGCATGTCCTCCTCGCAGTCGAAGCACAGCGCCTTGCCCTCAAACACCAGGCCCTCCTTGCCCGTGATCTTGCCCACTGCATAGGCAGGGGTTGGCGGGGGTTGGCAGGGTTGAACAGAAGCTAGTGCGCAGGCTCTGGCAGCTGGTGAACCCAAGCCCTTTCTTGCCCATGAGTTTTCCCCACACAGGTGTCGACAGCCTCACGCACCGGCGCCCTGGGGCGACAGGTTGCCGTACAGGATCTGCAGGTGGCCGCTGGACTTGATGGGGGTCTCCAGAGGCAGGATGACCTGGGGGGCGGGGTGGGGAGGGGGAGAAACACGTGGAGAAAGTGAGGGGGCGGGTGCCGTTCAAGGATTGCGTGGCATGAGTTTCCATGATAGCAGCGCAGGGCTGCCGCAGTGACAGAGCCACGGCAGGCAAGCAGCACTGCTGGGTCCCACCTGCTGGCCCTCCTTCAGGCCGGGGCAGGTCGCCAGGTTCTCCGCGAGCGTCTTGCCTGCAGTTAATGATGAAAATGAGGCAACAACCTGTTCAAGCCGACTTGCTGGATCGACAAGCAGGTTCAAGACCTCTGCAGACCTTGGCACGCCCACCAGCCGCCGTGCAACGCACAGCATGGGGCGGCACAGCTGACAGGTGCAGCCCGCACGCACCGGTGACGGTGAGGCAGGAGCCGTCAATCAGGTTGCGCTCCAGCAGGTACTTGAGCACTGCCGGGGTGCCGCCAATCTGGGCAAACAGTGGGTCGCCACAGAAGCAAACGATAGGGTCAGCCGCATGGAACAAGGTCAACCACATGGAAGGAGGTCAGCACTTCAATACCAAACACTAGAGGGCTCAATGCCAAGCACTCGGCAAGTACACATGGAAGGAGGTCAGCACTTCAATACCAAACACTAGAGGGTTCAATGCCAAGTACTCGGGCGCTGCAGGCATGCTGCCGACCATGGAGCCTGGCCATGGAGCCCCCGTCCCCAAAAGCTGAGCAACAGCTTCCACTCCTCACCTTGTGCACATCCTCCATCACGTACTTGCCCGACGGCTTGAGGTCGGCAATGAAGGGCACGCGGTCAGACACGCGCTGGAAGTCGTCCAGGGTGAGGTCCAGGCCGCAGGCGCGCGCCATGGCGATCAGGTGCAGCACTGCATGCGCGGGGGGGGGG
>VIYQ01002640.1:0-11388 GCA_009928355.1 Chlorella sp. CH2018 | reverse complement strand
TCTGCTCCGTCTGCCCCCCGCTGGAGAACAAGCCCCACGGCCGCCCCGACCGCGACGACAAGCCCCACGGCCGCCCCGAGCGCTGGGACCACAACCGCCCCTAAGCTGCTGGCCCAAGGGGACGAGGCGCCACAGCGCCAAGAGGCACCAACCCAATGAGGCCGCTGCCGCACAATGTCACGATTCCGGCCGGCAGCCATGAATGTCAACTAACCCATGAATATACACATACACCCCCCAATGATTCCTGACAACGATTTGTCCGCTTCAATGTTTTCATCTCGTGCCCGGCAATCCACATCGGTTTGCAAGCTGCTCACGCTATTCGGCGCTCTGATTATTCCCACGAAATTATTTTCGAACACTACCCAATGCTGCCATAGCATCGCGGCTTGTAAATCTAGCCGGGTCAGACTTGAGGCAGGGCGATGGGACGCCGAGAGGTAGCTGGGGCGGTGGCGCCGGCGGCAGCAGCGGCGCCGGCGGCAGCGGCGGCGCCGGCGGCAGCGGCAATGAAAGGCAACGGTGTGAGGGAACGGCTCCCTGCCCATCTCTCGCCTCCCTTCAGCACTAGTGACGCTCGGAGGGTTGAACGCAGCTATTTTACGCTCGCTGGGGACCCCATGCACGTTTGGAGCTCCCGCATGGGTGCGCCATCCGCGTGATCGCGCCATCCGCCAGTAGGCAAATGCAGCATGGGAAGCGTGGCAGCAATCAGCCATGCAGCCGGCGCCCGAGCCGCCGCTGGTAGCAGCTCGCGAGAGAGCGGTTCGCGCTTGGCGCGGCAGGGGCTCGGACGAAGCCGAGGCACCCACACAAAGCAGCAGCAGCAGCCCTGGGCTCCGCAGCGAGCAACAGGTGCGGGAGCCGCCGCCGCCGCCGCCGCCGCTGCCGCCACCGCCTTCTGCGAGCTTCACTCAGGCGGAGGCTTCTGCCTAATTTGCACACCCCATGCGGCCTCGCTGCTCGTAATCTGTGTCCCTTCGCTCTGCTGTAGGAGTCACAGATGCACGGCAGCAGCAGCACTGGCGTTTTGCAGCAGTTGGTGATGGCAGCATAGGGAGCAACAGCGGACAGCCGGGCTCGCAGTCGCCGTGCCCGTGGGGCGGCCCGCTTGGCCGTGCTTTAGCAAACAGCCGGCCACCTGCGGACATCGAGCTGCAGCAGCATGAGCAGCTGGCGGGCAGCATGCGGCAGCAGGCTGGCATCCAGCCGCCGTCCTCAGCAGGGCAGCAGCAGCAGCAGCAGCAGGGCGGCGAGCAGGGGAAGGAGCAGCGTTGGTGGCAGCGGCACATCCCCCACTGGCAGCTGCCGGCGGTGCCTTGGGAGCTCAATACCACTGTCGTGCTGATGGTTCTCTGGGGCGTGTGGTTCACATTCGCGGCGCACACCCTAGTGCCCGCACTGCTGCGCCGGGCGGGTGTGCAGCTGAGCAACAGCAGCGCGAGCCAGGCGCTGCGGCACTTGGCGCTCGACACCCTGCAGGTGGGCTGTGTGCAGCTTGTTTGCTTTCGATTCTCAGGCTGTTGGTGTTGACTGAAGGCTCTTTCATGCAGCTGCTGCGGAGGCCGCAATGCCACGCAGCTCAGCCTGCCTGTTGCTAGGGCCTCCTCCCAACCTGTGCCGTGCTGTGCGCTCAGACCGCCAGGCCCGCAGCTGTGCTTGCCAAGCATCGCGCCTCCCCAGCACACAGTGCGCCTCTGACTCCTGCTGCTGCCTTGTCTCTTTTTCTAATCGCTGCTCTTCCAACCGCTGCTCCCCGCAGGTGCTTGCCACCGTCCTGCTGCTGCACCGCGGCTTGCGGCAGTACCAGCCCCGCAAGCTGGGCCTGTTTGCTCTGCAGCTGCGGCCGCTGCAGCAGTGGGTGCCTGCGGTGGCGGCGGGAGCGGCCACCTTCCCGCTCATTGACTGCCTGTACAAGCGGCTGGTGTCGTGGATGGCGATTGAAGAGGCGGCCAGGTGGGCGGGGAGGAGCTGCCACCTTAAACCAAGCTGCCGCTGTTCAGGAAGCGGCCTTGGCGGGGCGGTGCATCAATGCGCTGCCACAGCTCTTGCAACACCACCAGCCAGCCATGCAAGCCTGCAGGTTCTCCCCCAGGCTGCACCTAAGGCCAGGGCAGCACCCACTCCTCACGCGTCCCTGTCCCACACTCTCACATATTTGCCGCAGCGGCGCAGCGGAGCAAATCATGTCGGCCTCCAGCCCCGCCACCCAGGCGCTGTGGTTCGGCGTGCTGGCCATCTGCGCGCCCATTTGGGAGGAGATCATGTTCCGGGGCTTCCTGCTGCCCTCCCTGGCTCGGTACCTGCCTTCATGGGCTGCGGTAGGGACCACTTCCCTCATCTTTGCGGCTGTGCACTTTTCGCGAGAGGGCGCGCTGCCCCTGCTGCTCCTGGGCTGCGTGTTTGGCGCGGCCTACGCCGCCACCCGCAACCTGCTGGCACCCATATTGCTTCACAGCCTGTGGAACTGCCTGCTGCTCGTCCAGCTGCTGCGCGGCGGGTAGCAGCGAGAGCCCACATGCCGTGTGCCATTCGGCCCAATTTTCACCCCTCATGCACTGATCACTGCCTCAGAAGGCTGTACCCATGCCTCTGCATTGATGAGATTTGTTCCCGGTTCGCTGAGTGCCGCACAATGTAACACGATGGCTGCCATGGCACTGGCAGGCGGCAGAACATGATGGGCAGCAGAGCAGGGAAGGGGCGGTGCCAGGCGGGCGGCGGCGGCGGCGACCAATGGAACATGCTGGCGGCGCCAGCTAACATATGCAAATTGCAGAACGACCGCTGTAAGAACCATGGCTGTCGCACTCGCGCCCCGGTTGTGCCGGCTGCAACCCGCGCTCGCCAGCTGCAGACTGAGCGGGCTTAGAGCGGCCGCCGGGCGACCCTGTATCGTCTGCGCCGCAGCTGGCAGCCACAGCAGAGGCAGAAGCAGCGCAGCCGGCAGCAGACCGCCCCCCGCCGCCGCTGCCGCCGCCCCAACTCCAGAGCCGACGGCAAGGAGCAGCAGCGGCCCGCTGGAGCAGCCGCGGCGGCGGGAGCTAGCAGAGAAGCTGACGGAAACAGCCCGCAACATCTCCTGGCTAGACCATCCGGACAAGCGAATGCCTGAGGCGTCGCGAGCACAGATAGAGGCGCTGGAGGCACGGCTGGTGAGCAAGCCGTGGGTGGCCTTGTGCACCGTGAATGCCGTGCGCCTCTTCGTCTGCAAACCAGCCCTGCAATGGTACTCAGGCCGCTTGCAGCCGCTGTGCACCGATCACCAGTTGCACGCAGTGTTCGGCGCTCCACGGCCGGGCTACTCATTCCGCGCCCTTTTTCTTGACGTTGCCCACTTGCACGCGTTGCCATGCGCCTCCCCTGCTCGCAGGGCTACTCGTTCCGCAACCGCTACCTGCTGCGCCTGGCGCTTGTGCACTCGAGCGCCGCGCCCACCACGTGAGCGGTCGCTTGACGGGGATCGCTGCTGTTTTCCAGGGTTTGGGTGTCCTGCGGGGCCCAGCGGCTGCGCCTGGCGCGCCTCAGTGGCAGGCATGCTGCCCCATCAACCTCACACCACGCCCGCACGGCCTGCCCCCTGCCTCGCAGGTGCAACAACATCATGGCTTGGGTGGGCGATGCAGCGATGTACACTCTGGTCACAGAGGAGGTTGGGGCCAAGCTGGGCTACATTGCAGTGGGAACCCTTAGGTGAGAGCTGGGCTGGCTGCTGGGCTGCCCCTCCACTTGTGGTTACACCTGGCACAGATGCATCCAGTGCCAGCTTGTTGCGGCCTCCGTAGCTGCGGAACCCGCCTCCCGCTCCTGCTGCGCCACACCCCCCTGCTGTGCTGTGTGCTCTCCCCTGCGCAGCGAGGTGCGCAAGACGCTGATTGGGCGGGCGATGTGCGAGCGGTACGCCAACCACCTGGGCCTGCCACAGTACCTTGTGCTGGGCAACGGCTACGTGGGTGAGCCGGGCTGGTGGTTGTGTCTGTAAATCACCGGTGGTTGCGTCTGTAGATCAGCTGTTTGTTCATGTTGTACGCCGCCAACGATCAAGTCAACATCCGCGGTGGGATGAGAAGTGTGGGGGGCAGCACCGGCTGGGCCGCCGTCGCTGGCCTCAACCCGCGACCCTTCCGCTGCCGCTCTCTCCGCTGCGCGGCACGCATTCTGACACCAAAGCAACCACCCGCTAGTTCTCCCTGTCCGCTGCTGTCCGTCGTGCAGTGCAGCACGGCGGCAAGGTCAGCGCCAACATGTCGGCAGAGATGTTTGAGGCGGTGATGGTGAGTGGGAGGGACTCGCGCGTCTTTGATTGGCTGGATCGCTGGCTCGCTGCGAGTTGCACTGTTCCACCATTTGCCTAGCGACATGCAGGCAGCGCGGTGCTGCGCCGCTGCCCAAACCGGCCGTCTCTCACTCTGCTGTCGACACATTGCTGCATGGCACCCGGCCTGCAGGGAGCCATTTACTTGGACAGCGACCTGGAGGCGGTGCGGCGCTGCTACCTGGCCCACTTCCCACTGCCAGAGGACCCGCTGGTGCTGCTCAAGGTGGGCACGCACTTGCTTGCTAGCAGGGAGGTTGTTGGATGGCAGGCGGGCGAAATCAATCCACGAGGGGAGGCAGCAAGTGGCAGCAAATGGAGCAAGTGGGCTGTGCTGCAATCAACGGGCAGTCTGCTGCAATCGACCGGGTCTCTGTGTCTGCTGCTGAGCCATCCCTGACCTCCCCTCATCCTTCCCTGCCGCAGCCGGATGGCACAGGCGGCATTCCGGCAGCCGGCGGCAGCTCACCAGGCAGCGACAACCCTTGGGAATGAGCCGCTGCACTGCGGGGCGCTGCACCCGTGCTTGCACCTGGCCGCGCCTTATCTACTTGACGCGGTCTTGCCGGCCTGTGTTTACAGCAGCAGATGTGCAGGCCGTGATGGCATGTCAAGGCGCAGTCACGACTCGTGTGGGCATGGATAGCAGAGGGGCTTCAGGGGTCTCGCAGGCTCTCACAAAACCAGTGCAGCTGAGGGTGAAAAAACTGAAAGGGTGCGGTCCATGGGCGAGCTTGGCGAGCGAGGCAGCAAGGTCAGGGCAAGAAGGGCCAAGTTTAGCGGGGCCAGATAAGCAGGGCCGGCGCCCCACAATAAACAAGCCACTAGCCGTCCTGGGGCAACGGCTTGTCACCAACCCACAGGGAAAACAGGGCCGCGCCCACCGCATAGTGCGCTGCGGTGATGCCAAACACGAGGGGCCAGCTGCCGGTGGCCTGCAGGACCACGCCGGTCAGCGGTACCGCCAGCAGGCCTGCTATGGTAGCGGAGGTATTCCCGGCCGCAAACACCACGCCCGCATGCTTGGGCGCAATGTCCAGGTGGGACACGCTGACGCCTGCCAGCGTGAGGGCATTCAGCCCAAGTCCAAGGGTAATCCAAGCCGAGGCCGCCCCCGGGTCCCCCTCCGTCAAAGGGGAGGCGGCGGCCACCATGCACGCCGCGGGGCCCAGCATGCCGACTGTCTGCAGCACACGCCGCACCCGCTTGATGGGCCAGCCGCGGGCCAGCAGGGCATCGGCCACGATGCCTGCGGAGGGAGGGTGCCACGTGGGCCCAAGTGCTGGGCATGCCATCGTTACCTCGGGCACAGCTGCACGTGCCAGCGCCAGGGCTACAACCCACTGGCCCACTGCCTGCCCGGCAAGCAGTGCAAACAATGCACAGCATCCCGTCTGAGCCCCAACTGCGCATGCAACCACCCGCGTTTGCCCCACTTGCACCCCAAACGTGTTAGGCCCACCTGCGCCGGCGCCCACGCCGCCCTGCACCACGTAGGGCAGCAGGGTGAAGGTGGCCAGCTGCGCGATTTCCACGTGGTACGCGTCCTTGAAGAACGAGGGCAGCCAGTTGAGCAGGCCTGCGAGGGCACGTGAAGGTAACAAACACAGGCAGCCAGTTGAGCAGGCCTGCAGAGGGGCATGAAGCAAAGCAGGGAGCCGGCATCAACCGCCTGCTGAATCCGGGGGCAGCTTATGTGGCTCATGACATGCGGCAGCGCGCCGGCTCCACAAGTCCAGCGGCGCATGGTTCGTGCACAGCGGTGAATGGTGCATGCACCCCCTGCCTTCTGCCTTCTACATGAAAGGTGAGCTTGCTCGCTCACCGTAGAAGCCCCAGGATCCAGTGTACTGTGCCACACAGATGGCCCACACCGGCTTGGTGCGCAAGAGAGCGGTGAAGCCCACGCCCAGCCGCCGCTGCTGCTCCATCTTGTAGCCCACCGCCACGCCGTCCGACCACTCTGTATCTGCTTCCGAGGCTGCAGGGCAGTGGGATGCCAGGGCAGGGTGGGGGGTGGGGTGGAGTGGGGCTGTGCGCCTGTGGTGAGACCACAAGGGCAGCTGCATATCAGCTCGGGGCGCACCGAGCACAAGCCACAGTAACAGCCAGCAGGCCGTCGCATCTACACACCTAGCACCCAACTGCTCCCCACCTCTCCCACCTGCAAAGTCATCTGAGAGCGCGGTCGGCACTCGCTGGAGCCGACTGCCCTCCCTAGGCGTGCTGCTATCTGGCAGCCCCTGCAAGCCGCTGCCGCCGCCGCGCGTGCTGCCGTCTGCCGCGTCGCCGCTGCTGAAGAGCGCCAGTACGTTGAAGCTCTTGCCGCTGCTGCCGCTGCCACCGGAGCGGCTGCCGCCCTCCATGCGTAGCGGCAGCCAAAACGGCAGCCACAGGGCAGCGGAGGCGCCGAATAGGTAGAACACCCACTGTAAATTGTGGGAAGCAGGGGATGCACCAAGCGGGTGGGTGTCGGCACAGTGCGTGTGTCTGCAGCAGCAAGCATCTACGGCAGGGCAGCCGCATGCGCATTCAGCGGCAGGGAGCTTGCAAGTACGCACAGCGGCAGGAGCAGCAGCAGCAGGTGCTGCTGCATCTCATTGGCCCAGCCATTGACCTAATCCAACTCACCGGCCAGCCCAGATCCTCAATCAGTGTGGGTGCCAGCCCAAAGGCCAGCGCCGTGCCCACGTAGCTGGCGGCAGTGACCACCCCCACTGCGGTCGACTGGTTCTCAGTCGGAACGCTGCAGGGAGGGCGTGGCAGGCAGGGGGGCACCAGCGCCTTGTCAGTTAGGCGCAGGGTGCACCGGCCCGGCAACAGCGTGACACGTGTGCTACAGCAGGCAGGCTGCAGCACGCTGCGGCTGACACGCTAGCTGTGCAGCCATCCGGCATGTCAAGCCGCGAGACGCAGCGCATGGCAGAATACCTTGCAACACCTCTGAGAGCCCCATACATGTACGACCCCATAGCATATAAGGCAGAGACGCACGTGCGGGCGATGATGGAGTGGATGGCTGGGAATGCCACACCCTCGCCAAGACCCATGGCTATCCTGCAGCAGGGGGGAGCCAGGGGCCCGGGGCCGTTGAACAGAGCTTCTGCTTCGTGCGCTGCCCACAACAGGGCTGGACACCGCAGCGGCACTCCCGCCGCCACCACAGGCGATCACTACACAGCAGGAGCAGCAGCAGCCGCGGCAGAAGGTCATTCACGCCCACGCACCGCATGCCAATCAGGGCAGGCAGGCCGATGTACGCAGCCGGCGGCGTGAGGCAGGTAGTGAGGGACCAGGCTGCCACACCCGCAGCCAGCACTCCTTTGCCGCCGTACCGGTCGGCCAGTGCTCCTGAGAGGCAGCATGGGGCAGGGCAGAAGGCACAGAATGAGTCGCAGTTGCAGGGCTGCAGAGAGGCCGCGGTTCAGGGCTTGCAAGTTTCAGCGCCGCCGCACGGGCGTAGCGTCGCGGGCAGCAGCACTTCTGCCCTGCTTTGCAGCTCGACACACGGCCCAGGTGCGCGCCTCCCAGCAGCTGAGTGAGCAGGTAGCCCAAGAAGAACATGGACAGGATGAAGCCCTGCCAGCTGGGCTCCCACCCAAACTGCAGCCAGGGGGGCACGGCCAGGGAACAGGTGCACGATGGAACTGGAGAAAAGTGCGAACTGTAGCACTGGAGAGTAGTGTGCTGCGCAGCTGTTGCCAGCTACCCGCAGCCTGTCCAACGCACGGCGGCAGCTCGCGACACATGGCATGCTACGGGTTGATTGAAGCCGCCCAGAGGCCGTTGGGCTGCATTCACCTGCTCTTAACACCCACTTGCATTAACAATTGCGCCCACTTGCACTACCATTCGCACCACCCACCTGCTCCGACATGGGGATGATGGCTGTGGAGATGTTGGAGCGATCGGCGTAACAGATGACCACGCTGATGGCAGACAGCGCCACCTGCTCGAGGGGGGCCAGGGATCGGCAGCTGAATCCTCGATGTGGGATGGGGCACGGCCAAGAGCACAGCAGCGGCCTTTGCTTCAACCGCGCCTCGCTGTGCATGCTCAGCAGCTTGGCAGCGCTCGGCAGCTTGACAGCTATGCCATGCGGTCCGAGGCGCTTGCACCGTCAGCAGGCAGCTACGCACCACCAGCGGCCAGGGCGTCTGTGGGCGGGGCGCGCTTGTCAGCGGCCCGTTGCTCAGCACTGCCTCCAGCTCGGCTTCAGCATCGTCCGACGCATGGGCATGCCGTGCCTGCTGGGAACCCCGCCCCAGCGACACCATCTGCATCACGCCGCGGCACGCATCTGGCAGATGCAGAGGCAGCAGGCAGGTAGGGACAGGTCAGCAGGCGCTAAACAGCAGATGGTGAGCAGACGGGTGCAGCGATCCGGTGGCGAACGCACATGGGCGTGCAGCTTGGCAGCCCGGCACCCGGCTCCCGCACCAGATGCGCCCACGGCGGCCTGGCCGAGGAAGATGGTGGGATTGCGCCAGCTCATCCTTGAGTAGAGCGGCGAGGTGGGGGCCCGGCCGCGGCCGGGGGAGGCGCTGCGGCTCATGGCAGCGGCGGCAGCGGCGGCAGCTGGCGGCGGCGCTGGGCGGGGTGGGCCCTGGCTGCCGCGGCCGCGCAACGCTGGTCGTCTGGGTGGACAGAGGCCACCCCGCAGTAGCATCGCAGCCTGCTGGCTGCCACGGGCGAGCGCGTGCGGGGAGCCCGTCCGCTGCTGGCGCTGGTGCAGACTTGCTTTCGTGATGATCGCAGCAAGGGGATGCCGCCAAACACGCCGATGGCGGGTGGACGGCGACACACGAGGGGCTGGGGTTTGCATGGGCTCGCTCGCTGTTTTGGGGCCTTCGTTTGCCTGTTGTCCTCATTTTCACTTGTAACAACTGTTTGAGACAGCGCGGTCCGGCCGCAAGCGAGGCCGGCCCCCTCCCGCCCGCCGCCGCCCGCCCAACCTTGCGCCCCTTGTGCTGCAATGCCACTGCTGCTGCAACCGGTCCACTGCCCTCAAGACAGCAGGTGCGCAGGGCTGATGCCTTCCTCGAACAGTTGCATCGCACAATGTGTGCATGCTAGCTATACAATCTACACATAGCTTGCCCCCACGCTCGGTTGCTGCTGCTGCTGCCGGTGCCGCCGTCCTTGCAGGCTGGCCGCCCTAGTGACTCGCCTTGAGCGCCGTGCACTCCGCCTTGTGCCCCGCCTTCCAGTGTGCAGCCTGAAAGGGCGGTATAATGGTAAGAACATTTCCAGCAGCGCGGGAGCAAGGCAGGTAGGCACAGCAGGACTGCGCATCAGCTGTGCTGCTGCCAGCCCACTGCCCAACACGCTCCGGATGGCCTGCCATGATTGCCACACACCACAGCAGGCAGCGACCACGCCATGCCCCCCACACACACCTGGCAGGCGCGGGAGCAATACTTGGCGGTGCGGCAGCGGGCGCAGAACTTGAGCTCAGAGGAGTGTCCCCCGCAGCCGCTGCAGTTGCCGATCTGCGGGGGAAGGTGGGCAGTTCGTGCAGCATGACGGCAGGCCGTGCCGCTGAACACTGCTCTGTAGACTTTTCCTGCAGGTCTTGCCTTGATTGCTGCCTTCTCGGGGAGGAAAGTGTTGGGCTGCCCGCCAGAAACAAAGTGGGATAGCGGCCGGTTAGCGTAGCTGTTTGGGAACATGCGCCGCACGGCTTTCAGCGTATTCTCAGGGTGACGTGCTTTCTGCAGGGCAGGGTGGAGAGCGGAGCGTCTGGTTCGAACAGCCGTCTGGCAGCTGCCGAGTTACACAGCATCCAGCTCATCTTTCGTTTGAAACACGTGCACACATGCGCAAGCCTCAGCCAGCACCGCAGACACGGCTGCTGGGCGGCCACCCACCCACCTCTCGATAGCTGGTCCACATTGGGGCGGGCACCCAGGGCTTGCACTCCTGCAGGCGGCGCTGCACAGCCTGCACCAGCCCTTCCACCTCCCGATAGCTCCAGCCTTCCGAGCGAGCGATAGCGCTGGCCAGCGCTGCGGCTGCATTCACCTCCAGCAGCGGGTCGGAGGCAGCGCGCGCAGCGTCCACAGCGCGGCGCAGCGTGGCCTCCGCCTCTGCCTGCGCCCCGGTGCGGCGCTGCAGGTTTGACAGCGCAACCAGCATGCTAGCGGTGTGTGCGCGGCTGTCACTCAACTCCAGCGCAGTGTTGTAGGCTGCTCCTGCCGCCGCCGCATGCCGCCTGTCCACCGCCTGCTGGAGTAGGCGCCGTCGGGTGTTGCAGCCCAGGTGTGGACCCCAGCAAGAAGCGCAACAAGGCCAACTTCCAGCTGGCTGGCATTCAGCGGGCTGCCCTCAGTTGCCGCCAGCTGCTGCTGCAACAGGGAGCGCTGCTGCCTGATGGTGCTCAGCACCCCCTCAACCGCTGCGACTGCCCGCTCAAGCACCCGCTGCTGCGCCAGGGCAGTGCTGCGGGCAGTGCAGCCCTCAGGGACAGCCAATGCTCTGGTGGCGGGGTTGGAAGAGAGGGATCTGCTCACAATGCCCACACTGGTCAGCTTGATGGATTTGGCAGCTGCAGCCGCCACTGAGTAGAGCGGCTGCAGCTCCGGGTGAGCCTCTGTGTGATCCTGCTGACGGGCAGGTAAGAGAAGCCGTGTGGCAAGGCAGGGCTTAGGCTGGGCGCATCATGTGGGCCGCAGCGGCGGAGGCTGCGTGCACTGCAATGCAAGCTGAGCTGCACTTTCTCTTGAGAGCGCCAGCTAAGCTTGAGCCAACCTCCCATCGGCCCACTCGCCTGCGACAACAGCGCCTGCTTGTTCTGCAGTGCCTGCTCAGCAACCTCCGCCTCTGTGCCGACACCATGCAGGCGGATGCCAGGCACGTATGGCGACCGCCCGCCAAAGCAGAAATAGGACTTGAGCAGCAGCAGCAGCGCCCGCAGCTTGGTAGGGCCGCTGAGCTGCTCCAGCGGCGCTGCCGCCAGCAGCTGCGTCGCCTCGGTGGTGCTCTGACAGCTGTCAATGATCCATTGCATTGATGGCGGCCGCTGGTCAGGCGGCACCGCCCGCGCCCAGCGCAGCTTCTCTTCAATGAAG
>VIYQ01002638.1:0-50580 GCA_009928355.1 Chlorella sp. CH2018 | reverse complement strand
CACCCCCACCCCACCACCACCACCACCACCACCAACCCACACCGCGCCTGCTCATTGTGCGTGGTGGGACGGGCCTTGCGGGAGGGGTTGACACGCGCCGCGGAGGCGGTGCATGCCATGCACAGCGCCACGAGGGCAAGTGCAATGAGGACGCCTGGGCGCCCCATTGTGACGCACGGGAGGAGGTCCTGGCGGCAGTCTGCGGTAAAGGATGTGTGTGGGGGGGCAGCGGAGGTGTGCATTGGCGACCCCGTCGAGGCATCGCAAGGTGAGCACCGCGCCGGCGGCGCCGGCGGCAAACCTGTGGCGCCCCTGCCCTTCTGGCGCCCCCGTTCTTCCCATCTCCGTTGCGTCGTACCTTGTCAAGGTGCGTGCAATAGGTGACAGGGTACCCTGCAAAGGAGGAAATACAGGTGCGGGGACGTGGAACACCTTGCCGAGGAGGCAGGTCGGCGGGGCGCCCTGCGCCGCTGCTGCTCACCACCGCTTGCGCAGGGGTGGCACCCGCTCTCTCTCACCACAGCAACCCCGCAAGCACTCAGCCGTCTCCAATTGGCCGAGCGAGGCGCAGGGCCGCGGGGCCGCTGCTGTGCAAGGGGTAGGGCGGGAAGCAGAGGGCGGCAGCTCGCAGGTCTGGCGGCCCGCTTTTGAGCTCTTCTGGCTGTGTGGGCTTCTCCGAGAGGGGCTATGGGTGTGCGCACGCCAGTCTCGAGGCAGCTCTTGGGAGCGCCGCCTGCCTCGGGCCCTGGGCGCCCGCCTCGGGGCAATCGAACCTCCATGGGAGTCCCTAGGCACGAATCAGGCACACAAAAGCCCGCGCGCAGGCCCTCTGGCACAAAAAACCGAGCAGCACTGCATTACCAGCACCCAGCGGCCTTTCGTGTGCGCCCGAGCCCCCGCAAGGAGAGCCCAAGGTGGGCAGGGCGCGAGCCGCCGCCTGCGCGCCCTAGCTCCAGCACCCAGGAGGCCGGCCCCCTCCTGGCGCCCGCCGCCTCGCCGCCGCCGCTGGCTGGGTGCCTGTGCCCGTGCTGCCGCTCCTAAGGCCCCCCCCTCCCCGCATCCCCCCGCCTGGTAGATGCCCTCTGTTTTTTCGAAGCTGCTCGCCGTGACGCACTGCACTGATCCAAACGGCGTGCACCACGGCGGCGACTTTGCCATCCCCGCTGGCACGGTGAGGGCAAGGCGGTGTGGTGCCGCCTTGGGTGGTTTTGGGGTACAGCCACAGGGACTGGCACAGCATGTGCCGGCGTGCCTGCCATTAAACACTTTGCTTATACGAAAACACACGCACCCCTCACTCTTCCCGCCCTCCAACTGCAGCAAGTGACCTTCAACGTCACAAACATTCAGGCCCCGGCCCGCCACGGCACCGCGGTGCCCACCATCATCATCGAGGTCATCCGTGTGGCCGACGGCGTGTGCATCGGCGTGCTGCTGTGGGACAGCTCCGCCCGCTACTTCAATGTCGTCCCAGCCACAGCCAACATGGCCATGACCGCTCAGGTGGTGATGGGCACCGTGGCCGGCCCGCGGTGGGGCCTGCACTACGCCATCGCCATCCGCTGGGACGGCACGCAGGCGCAGTGCAACGCGCTGACGGCGGCACTGCAGAACAACCGCCTGCCCGCGGCCGCCAACCACCAGGCGCTGCTGCAGGGCCTGTAGTGCCACAGCACCAACGCCGAGAGGTGCAGCCCTCCCCAGCCGAGGGCGTTGAGTTCCTCGGCGGCAGCCACCCACAACTCCGCGCCCACTGTGGCACGTTTGACGCCCCAAGCAGCAACTGGGCTCTGTACATTTAACTCCCGCTCCCCCCTTGCTCCCTGTACATTCAGCACCTCGCTTTCTCCACCCCCCTTGGGTCACCCAATAGCACCCCGATATTCTTGAAGCGCCCGCCCCATTGCCTAGTGGTTTGCCACCTCACCATTCTAAGAGGGGATTTGCACAGTAGGGAACTGCAATCTGGTACAGCCAGCAGAGCAAAGAGTGCATGAACAGCCAACATGCTGCTGTCACGCCCGCCTTGTGCAGCTGCTGCGGTGGCAGCGGCATGCACAACCGCCTGCCACTGGACTGTGCTTCTATCAATCCCAGTCAGCAACACAGTCAGGTGAGCAGCGGCGCTGCTCTCAACTGGTTGCGGCTGGTGGACAGCACGGTCGTGCGGCAGGTGGAATGAGGGGGGCGGTTGCTGCGGTGACAGATTCTGCAGGCAAGCGGTGTACACCAAGCCGCAGCAGCCTGGCTGCGTGTTGGCTGTCACTTTTTGGCGGTGGCTTCTGGCTGGCCCAACTGCCGTTGCTGCTAACGGCAGCGCTGCCGCACCTGTGTGGGCTGCGCTCCTGGATGCCTCATTTGCTCGAACACCATCAACACCATCATCTGGTCACCATCGACCCTGAAAGCCAACCCAGCATCTTGCAAACATCGGCCCTGAAAGCCAACGCAGCACCCTGCAAACATCGGCCCTCAACACCAACCCATCATTTGGTCACCAGCACCGGCACCAGCAGCAGCAGCAGCAGCAAGAGCAGCCAGGCAGGGGCCAGTGCAGCGAGTACTGCTGCAGCCGAGGATGGCTTCGTTTGGCAGCAGGGCGGCAGCGGCAGCGGCGGCGCCAGCAGCAGCGGCGGCACCGCGCGGAGACTCAACAGATGCACACAAGCACCACTCTGCACCCATGCACGTGGCTCCGCTGGCAGCTCTCCCCCGACTGCGCTCCCTGCAACTGGAGCTCGGTATTGTGGAGCTTGCAGCGGTGCCGCCACAAGTGCGCCACCTGCAGCTGACAGAGATTGATCGGCTGGTGCTGCCGCCCGTGGCGGGCGCCTCCATTGCCGACCGCCTGCTCGCGGCAGCAGGGGCACAAGGTGAGAGGTGTTTGGTCTGCTACGAGCTACGGCTGCTTGTATGAGTGGTGTGGCTGGGTATGCACTGGCTGGTCTGGAGTGCTCCTGCAGGAGGATGGGCTGCTTGCCCCCGTTTGGTCAACTGAATCGCGCCGTGCATCGCCACGGCCGGCAGCTGGCCCGCACACCAGCCGGCACCACACACTGCTGACCGGGCACCGCTGCCGCAGCAGCTCGAGTCCCCAAACGCCTGCCAGTCCTCTGCTGTGCCCTGTGCCGCAGGTCTGGCGTCCATTGCATTAGAGGCGGCATCGGGCTGTGTGGTTTTTGAGGAAGCAAACCATGCTCCAATGGAGCTTGAGCTCAGCCACCTCGCTCGCCTGCTGGCCACCGCCGGCGGCGGCAGCTGGCGGGTGCAGCTGGGCATGCGTAGCGATGCAGCCCTGCAGCAGCAGCGAGCATGCCTGGCGGTCACGCGCACAGGTGGCTGCAGCAACCACAGTGGCGGCAGCAGCAATGGTAGCCGTGACGATTTGTGAGAGCTCGTCACCATCCCGCTGGCATGTGCAAGCGGCTGGGCATCTATCGCATCCGTTGGCTTTCGCCTTTTACCATTTCCAGCTCTTCCATCTTGTTTCTGCGGCACACTGGTGGCACCTTCATTTCATTCTTGCACTGTCACATAAAGACATGTAAAACTATGGACCGGTGGTGGACGGGCGACAGGACGCAGTGGTTTAACCGAGGAACGGCGGGAAGGAGTGGCAAGGCAGGCACAGGCACTGTCAACCCGGCAGTGCAGGGCATGCGACCCAGGCTCACTGTGTGCAATACAGTGGTAAGGCCAGCATCAGTGCGATCAAGGCTGAATCAGTTCAAGTCATTGCAGGAGGGGCCCCAGCCAGCTCAGGCTGAAAGTCTGTGGCGGCTGGGCTTGCAAGCATAAAACATTTGTCAAAACTGGGGCTGCAAAGGCACACCAAAGTGGGGAGGCGCGCGAGCGCAGCGGCGCACCCCAATAAAGCAAGAGATTAGGCGAGTGTTACTGCACCGGTGGTGCTGCGGCAGTGGGCTGCTGATCCTGCTGAGCGCTCAGCGGGCCGCTAGCTGCAGACCCATGCTGCTCCTGCAGCTGCTCCCGCTGCTGCGGCGGGTCTGCTGGGCGTATGTACTGCGAGAACGGCCTGCGGCCAGGGGACAAGGTTGAAAGGGGGCTTTTCAGGAGACAGCTGGCTGTGGAGTGCATGCAGGCACTCGCACAGCCTTCGCGCACAAGGCAGGACCTAGGCATCGCCGGCAGCTTTCCATCCTGAAGCGACCTGCCAATCAGCGCAGCTGCACCCACCTCATGTCTCCAGAGGGTGTGCGATACAGCTTGGCACCAAACACTGCACTCTCGTCTGGCTGCACAATGATGACGGGCAGGGAGAGCGCCGCACGCCGCGCCGCCGCCGCTGCGACAACAAAAGGGCATGTTTGGAGGCGGTACAAGCGGTGAGGCAGCGGGGTGCTGGTTGGTGCCTCCCACGGACGTCGTTGGGAAGCGGCGGCGCAGGGCACCAGCAGAGGTATTGGTATGCATGGGAGGAGCGCGGTCAACTGGCTGGGAGCCAGCGCACCTTGCTGCGCCTTGGCGCGAGCCCGGGTGATGCGCTTGTGCTGGTGCGCCAAGGCCACCCACAGCACGACGGCCAGAGCCGTGCACCCAGCCAGGATGCAGGCCATGAACACGGCTGCAAGGAGGGGTGGGGAAGGCAGGTGGGGATACTCGACTAGCCTTTGGGTGGGGCCAGTGGGCTCACTGTGCTGGCGGTAGCGCCGGCGGCAGCTGCAGCGGCGGCGGCGGCGGCCCGAGTCAGTCACTCACGTGAGCCCGAAAGGCTGAACCCGGCCCCGCCATCGGGGGCTGGGATGGGAGCGCTCTCGAGCCCTGGGGCGGGCGCAGGAGCACCCGCCGCCGGGTTTGTCATCCCCTTGTCCCCCGCCCTTCTCTGCCGGCGGCGAAGCCAGAGAAAGCGAAGCGGAGCGATCAGTGAAGCGCACAAGCACTCGAGAGCCACCATTCACCGGTGCACGTGATTGTCCCCGCCGCCAGCTGGGCGGCCCATGCAAGCTGGCCTCCACATGCGCGCCCAGCTCTGTTGTTCGCTGTCCTTTGCCTATTGTTACACTCCTACATTTGTACAGTCGCTAAAACACCACCGTGGAAGGCAGCCACGGAAGGCAGGGGAAGACAGGGTGTGCAGCTGGGCGCCGCCGGAGCACCACAAACACCAGGTGCCCCAAGCATGCACCAGTCTCCCCTAGAGGTTTCCGTGCCGCTTCCACCAGCTGCCCGTCATGGCTCAGGGGTTGGAGAAGCCGCCGGTGGTGTTGCCGTCTTCCTCCCCCGCTGTGGCATCCTCAAACTTGAACCGCTCCAGCCCTGCATGGTGGGAGGCGGCAATGACTAGACTAGTGAGGTGCAGCATGGGTGGATGCAAGGTGCATCATGCTTGCACAGCAGGTGGCCATCACGACTCCAGCCCCTTCCTGTTCATCCCATGCGCCAACCCTGCCGAATGATGTGTCATCTGCAACGCGTGCTCACCCTTGCGCAGCGCCGCCTCCAGCCCGCTCTCTGGCTGCCGCGCCGGCGGCGGCTTGGCAGCGGGCTCCACCTTGCGCAGCGCCGCCGCCTGCTGCGCGATGGCTGACTGGCTGATGGGCATGAGAGCAGGCCTGCCACCAGCAGCGGCAGCAGCAGGCGCAGCTGCCCGAGGTCGGCTCTCTAGTGCAGCAACCGCATCTGCTCGTTGGCCCGATCGTGCCGCCGCTGCCTGCGCTGCCGCTGCTGCCACCGACCCCGGCTGCTGCTGCTGCTGCTGCTGCTGCTGCTGCTGCTGAGGCGCTGCAGCGCGGGGTGCCGGCACAGCAGCAGGGGTCGGGTGAGCGGCTGCACTGGCGCCAGCGGCGCTGCGTGCCTCTGCCGCCGCCGCCTTCCGGCTGACCAGGTCGGGGCTCAGCCCATTGGACAGCTGCTTGAACAGCTGGTCGGAGAGGTGGCCCACTT
The DNA here is from genome assembly GCA_009928355.1 of Chlorella sp. CH2018. Lineage (NCBI taxonomy): Eukaryota > Viridiplantae > Chlorophyta > Trebouxiophyceae > Chlorellales > Chlorellaceae > Chlorella > Chlorella sp. CH2018. Next base: position 44,676 of record VIYQ01002638.1, on the reverse strand, counting down.
CAGAGCCAGACACGCCTGCCGCTGCCACCTGCTGCAGCAGCTTGGTCAGCTGCTCCCGGCTGAGCTCCACAGAGCTGCCAGGCTTGGGAGCCGCGGCGGGGGCGGCCGCATGCGTGGGGCGCAGGAACGGGTGCTCAAGCAGCTCCTGCTTGGGGGAGAGCGACAACAGATACTATTTGGCATTACAATTGCTGGCTATGGTGCATGCGGCACACCAGCCAGGCTTGAAGCATGCACCCCTGCGGCCTGGCACCCCGACCCACCTGCATGGTGATGCGGGAGCGCGGGTTGCGGTCCAGGCAGCGCTGGATGACGTCCAGCAGGGCGGCGTTCTTGAGGGGCGGGAACGCGATGCGGTGCCCCGCGTCGATGATGGCGTGCATCTTTTGGATGAAGGGCAGGTGGCTGCGCCGGGCGGACAGAGGGGGAGAGGAGGACAGCAGCAGTTGGGCGAGACCTCATGGCGGAGCTTATTTCCCCGGTTGCACAGCGTTGCGTCAAACGCTCGCCAGCACTGGCCTGTCGTGCCCGGCCCGGCTCCGCACCTGAAGGGCGTGTGGCCGTACACCATCTGGTACAGGATGCATCCCAGGCTCCAGATGTCAGAGGCGCGCCCCACCTGGTCGGCGCGTGTGGGTGGGTGGGTGAGTAGAGGGGTTGGGAGCGAGCAGATGTAAGCAGGCGCAGCAGCCCAACACAACATTAATGCATGTTCTTCCGCTCCTGCCCCCGGACTGAGCAACCCACCTTCATGGGCGGCCCGCCGCGGATGTTGTTCTGGCCGCCCAGGATGGCCTCGGGGCTCATGTAGTTGAGCGTGCCGACCTGGCTCTCACGCGCAATGGACGTGGTGTCTGCAAGGGGGCGGCGAGGTGACCCACCACGGGGTGTTGGCTTAACAAGCGACCATGCCAAAGCGCATGTGCAGCTGCTTGAGAGGTATACCCTTGAGAGGAAAACCCTCTGCGCCCCTACTCACCGCCATGGATGGCCTTTGCAATGCCGAAATCAATCAGCTTCAGCTGGCCCTCCACCACCTGCAGCAGCAGCAGCGGCAGGACGGACGGTTCGGCTTGCTGCAGCCGCAGAACCCAACTCAGGTGCTACGCTGAGACAACGCAAACGACCGTCGACACATCCGCCACCCCTGGCCGCGGCAAGATTGCGTCCTTCGCACCAGGAAGTTGGCGGGCTTGAGGTCCGAGTGCACAATGCGCTCGCGATGGATGGTGTCCACTGCCTGCTCAAGAGGATGGAGGGAGGGCGGTGGCGTGTGAGGCACTGCTGGCTAGGCGGTGGTGCTGTGTTTCTGCTTGGGGAGGCATTCATTGATGTAGCCTGCTTGTAGGGATGCAAATGGGTGCCACAGCAGTGCACGCTGCTACGCCGTCATCAGCCGCAGCCGGCCTTGCCTGCAGCATCTGCTCCCAGTACAGGCGGATGAAGTTCTCGTCAATGTCCTCCACCTCGCCGCCCGCCAGCTCCCGCCGCGCCTTCTCATGCTTCTGCGGCAAGTTGCAGGGGCACAGAGAGACAGGCCTTGAGCAAAGGGAGGCCACCAGGCAGCATCGGCGCACCTGCCAGCCGGCCCAGACGTTGCCCCTGCCCACCTGGCCAGCATTGCTAGCCTCGCCCAAACCCAGCATCTCCCGCAACTGCCCCACCAACCAGCCAGCCCCGCGCCCCCACCTGCAGCAGGCGTGCCAGGTCGATGTCACCGTACTCCAGCACCATGTAGATCAGGCCCTCGCTGCGGTGCACCTGCGGGCAAACAATAGGTGTGGCAGGAGGGGGGGCATATCAAGTCATGACTGGGCTGGTATCCAGCAGTGCAGCGGCTGCATGCCATCCAGCGCTTCGGCTTAGAGCCCACAAGACAATGGGACAGCCATCACCGACAGCCCTGTCTGCCCCACTTGCCTCTGAGTCAATGAGCTGGATGATGTTGGAGCGCCCCGCCAGCGAGTTGAGCAGCTTGATTTCGTCCAGGAAGCCCGTTGCCGCCTCCGCGTCCCGACCCTGGTTGGAGGTGGGAAGGGCACACAGGTGGGCGCGGGCAGGCACGCTCAGGTTGCTGCTGCTGCAAATCTAGGCAGCCAGAGCGATCGGAGACGCCTGCACTTGCGGCACTCATCAGCCGCCTTTCTCCGCACTCTGAATGGGCAGCAGCCAGCAACTGGAGCAAACTCCCCAAGCCCTGCCCACCTGCAGGCGGATGCGCTTGAGGGCGAAGATCTTGCGGTTGGGCGCCATCACCTTGTAGACCTTGGAGCTGCCGCCCCGGCCCACGCACTCCAGCTTTGTGTACACAATGTCCTGCAGGCAACCATGGGGAAGGAGCGTGTGGAACTGGCATGCATGGTGGGAGAGGCCAGCCAAACTGCCAGCTTGGGGAAGCATGCACGCACAGCGGGCAGCTGCCTGACAGGCAGCCCGTTGCCTCAGGCACTCATGACTGCGCCCAACAACAGCCTCACCTTCACTGTCACTGTGTTCTCATCCTCCACTACCCGCCTGCCCGGCCGTGCCTGCTGCTGCTGCGGTGCTGCACCAGGCACTGCGGCTGGTGCTGCAGCGCGCGTCTGCTTCGGCGGCGGTGGGCCCATGGGCACCCGTGGCGCCGCAGGTGCAGCTGCCACCGCCTCTGCCAACACTGGTGGCGGCGGTGGCGGCACGGGCAGCGGCTTGGCGCCAGCAGACGAGGGCCGCATCACAGCCACATTGCCCGCACCGTCAATCTGCACCCTGGGGCCTGCCGCCCGTGCCCGCTGCGGCGAGGCTGCGCGGTTGGCGGCGGGGGCGGCCGGCCGCGCCAGCGGTCGTGTGGCATCAGCATCTGCCTCCTCTGCTGCGGGTTCTGGTCGGTGGGCCACCGGCAGCGTGTCATCATCCTCATCGCCGCCCACCCCAGGAGTGCCAGCGCCGCTGCGGTGCAGCAGGCTGCCATCGCCGCCAAGCACGATCTGCAGTAGGGCGGCAACACAATGGGGAGATGCTGTTGAGCGTGCATGCCTCTTATCAATGCCACTTGGGGACAGCAGGCAGGCAGCAGCAGCAGAGGCAACGCAGCCATCAAGCACACGCCACCCACCCTGCCCATCCATCTATCCACCTTGCTAGGAGCCAGGCTCTGCCTGCCGCGCTGAACCCGCTGGGCCAGCTTACTCATCACCACAGGCGCCGTTTCGTCCTCCTCATCACCCTGCTCAGCCTGCCGCCTGCCCTGCGTCGCAGCGCCACACTCTTGTAGCACAACCTGCTGCCTGCTGCCTGCTGGGGCTGCGGCAGCCTTGATGCTGCCTGCACCTGCCGTTGCTTGGCTGGCAGCTGCTGCTGGGATGGGAGGCCGGCCGGGCGCCGCTGTGGTCACCACCTCAGCAGGAGCCGTCTGGCTGGCAGATGCCGCCGCTGCAGACCGCTGCTCATCAAAGCGCGGCACAGGGGGCAGCTGCCGCTCTGCCGGCTTTGCTGCTGCTGCTGCTGCAGGCACCACGGCATCGGTGCTGCCTGCAGCACGGCCGATCCTGACCTCGTCGCAGGGCGACTGCCGCCGCTTGCCCTCGCCAAGGCCAGCCAGCTGCAGCTGCGGGTTAGGGGACTGCGCTGCCTCCATCTCTGCCTTGCGCTTGCGATTGGCCTCTGCTGCGGCGGCGGCATCTTCGCCTGCTGCCTCTGCTGCCTGCTGCTCTGCTGCTGCAGCTGCTGGGGCCAGGGGCGGCCGGCCAGCAGGAGTGGCGACAACGCGCTGTGCCTTGCCCAGCACCCCCAGGCGTCGCGGCTTCAGCAGGCCCGCCTGCTCCTTGCTGGCCGCAGCGGCGGCACTGCTGCTGTCCTTGGACGCAGAACCCACACGAGCAGTGTTCTTGAGCAGCGAGGCGCGGTTGATGACAAGGGTGTCGTCGGTGCCACCCACACCACGCTGCGCATCTGCAGGCAGGAGGGATGTCAGGGGTGGACGGCAGTCAGTGCATAGTTGGCTTGGCAGAGCCCAGGCTTTGGCTGCAGCCCCAGCAACCCGCCATGACATGTGCAATACATCCAGCCCAGTCTCCCAAGCGCCCTGAGCCCTCACCGCTGCTGCCTCCCGCCGCATCCTTGCCGCCGCTGCCTGGCTTGCGCAGGCACACGGTGGCCTCCTCGCCGATGCTGCCGGTGCTGCCTCCCGACCGTCCGCTCAGTGCCTTCATGCGCATGGTGGCTGTGGGGTCGTCGCTGCCCACCGTGGACCCGCTGTGGATCGTGTGGCTGGTGCGGTTGGCCAGCTGGTCGGTGAGACCTGCCGTGTGCTGCTGCTGCTGCTGGCTGGCAGCCCCAGCCGCCACCTTACTGCCTCCCAGCACAACAGTATCGGTGTCGCCACCACCAAGACCAGCTGTGCGGCCAGAGTCGGCAGGGCGGGGTGCCAGGCTGCTGCCCTGCCGTGCTGCAGCGGGCCCAGGCCGGTTGATGAGGAGAGTCTCGGTTGCGCCACCCACAGTCGTGCCGCCGGTCACATCCTGCAGGCCGGCAGGCAAAGGGAAACCAAATCAGGTCATGCTTCCTGACATGCAACAGCAGGCCCGAATGCCTGCCTCTTGGTGCAACCAGCGAATCACAGCACAGCCGCACCCCAGCCCGCAGCTTGGTCTTCCGATGGCGCTCACCAGTGAGGGCGTGGCGCTGCTGCGCCGTTCATCCAGCACTCCTGGCGTAAGGAAGGCGGCCCCCAGGCTGCTGACGCCAGAGTGCCCTGTCTTGTTGCCGGAGCTCTCGCTGGCCCAGGGCGGCCTGTACACAAACTTGCCAGCCTGCAGGTCGGCCTGCATCTGCTCCAGCAGGCTGCAGGGGAACGGAGAGCGGGGCAGCAGGGGGACGACCAGCATGTTGATGCAGCACGGGGGCAGCGAGCTGCAGCATCGAGCGTGCGTCACAGCAGCATGAGCGTGCCGCCCCTGCGGCAAGCACCCCACCTGGCGGGCTGCGCCGCCTCCTTCAGTCCCTTGGCCACCACGCTGAGCGCCTTGAACTGGTTGCCGCCGGCCAGCTCCAGCGCCGCCCACTCTGCACACGCAGGGGAGAACGTGTCAGCAAGCATGCAGGCAGCAGTTGATGCCAGCTGGGTAGAACAGCTCCTGCCCATTGGTCAGCCAGCGCTTGGTCCGTGGCAGCGCACCATAGTAGAGCACAGCAGAGGAAGCGCCGATAGCCTGGGAGCGCAGCATCTTGAACACATCGCGCGCGTCGTCTGCATTGCGCACCCTGCAGCAGTGCACGAGCAGACAAGAGGGAGGTTGGTTGGCGATGTGTCTCAATGGGGTCGGTTTGGCCACGTGTCTTTAGTGGCCGTATGGGTAGGTGAGCAGCAGGGTGCATGACGCTTGAAGCTCTCAGCAGGTCTGGACAACATTGCAAAGACGCACCACTGGTGGCGCGCGAAGCCCAGCCAGATGCGCACGTAGGCGTCGTTGGTGTAGTTGTTGGCACGCGGCACCGCCTTGGTGGCAGCGGCGTACAGGTCAAACAGCGTCACGCCGCCGCGTGCGCCGGCGCCACGCTCCCCGGTCAGCGTGCCGGTGCTGGCACCCAGCGCCGCCTCCTCGGCCGCCAGCAGCGCGGCCCAGGCCTCGGGCGACTCGGGCGCCGCACGGACGGCGTCGGCCATGCGGACGCGTGCAGCGCGGTGTGGCGGCGGCGTGCTGCCGCTCGCCGTCTTGGTGTACGCCTCTAGCTGGCGCTCCCAGGAGGCACGCGCTATGGTAGACTATATCGGGGTGGAGGAGGAGCGAGGGAGCGATCAGGGACCGGGCGGAAGGCGGCAGCAGGCCAGCGGGCGGCGAGCGAGCGGACAGGTGGGCGGCGGCAGGCGGCGGCAGGCTCACCGGCGTGGGCGTCTCCCTCCGCGCGCCCTGGGGCTTGGCCCCGGCCTCCGTCATGCCGTGGGAGGGCTGGCTGATGGCGTCTGTCGAGGGGCTGCGCTGCGAAAGGCTGTCGGCAGCTGGGGCCTGGCCGCGCTGCTCTGAGACGGGTGAAGTGATCGCTGCAGCTAGGACCGAACCGTGGCGCGCGAGGAGCCCGCGGCGCCGAGCATTTGGGCGGTGCGAACGCCAAACCTACCTGGGCTGCCCTGCTGACGCGCCACGCTGCTCACCGATACGCTGGTGAATCAGCGATGGCCTGCTTCAATCCTCTGCACTCAGTGGGGGCCTGCATCTGAGGCGTGATGCGCGCGGGCGCAGCAGGCGGCCGAGAACTGCCGTTTGAGCACGCTCACGGCGTGCATCGCATGTTGCACGTCCATCGACAAGCCCCAGCTGCGCCCAGGAGCGCCATGTCTCGGGCGCTCGACTGCGTCGTGGGCCCAGAGTGGGCGGCGGCCGCCGGGGGCATCGCAACGGGGCACCTGGAGGTGGGAGACACGCTCGGACGCCCGCATTCATATGCACATGCACTTGCACTGCCGCCGCCGCCGCTTGCCACTGCCGCCGCTGCCACGCAACAATGCCGCACTCTTCTCCCTCCCTCCAGACCACGCTGGCGCGCCCCGATCTGTGGCGCGAGGTGGCCCTGCTGGAGAAGCTGCTGTACAAGAACGCCAACCAGCACCGCAGCGCGCAACACTTTCAGCGCCTGCAGGAGGTGTGCTGGAATGGGTGGGCTGGGTGGCGAGGGGCAGCTGGCTCGGCTTGGCATGCGTCTTGCTGCCTGCTGGTGTCGGCATGCTGTTGCCATGCCACCGCACCCAACTCGTTTGATCTCCACTCCTCCTTCAGGTGCGCCGCATGTTGAGGCTGCTGCGCGGCATGCAGCTGGATCGCCGTGCAGCCGAGCTGCACGCTGCACTAGAGGCTGCCAAGCAGCGCGGGGCGCTGCCCACCGGCAGCGTGCTCATGGCCTATGGGTGAGCCGTGTGCAGCTGCTGACACCCTGCTGCTGATTGAATCTACGGCAGGCTGAGTTGCTACATTTGAATTCCTGGCCTGCGTCACGCCTGCCCCCGCCAGCCCCCTTGCGATGACTTGGGAATCTTGCGATGTCTCCTGCCCGCCTGGCTTCCCCTCCTCCGCAGGGGCGACCGGCGGCGGCTGCCCAGCCACCAGGCGGCAGCTGACCTGCTGCGCTGCCTGCTGGCCGCCTGCCAGCTGGTCGAGGAGCTGGCGCCGGCGGTGCACCGTGCCTCGCTGCAGCTGCTGGCGCAGCTGGCACACTCCTTCTTCATGCCCCTGTGCCTCACGGCCCTGGCCGCCCTGGCGCGCATCCAGGTGCGGTGCACAGGTCGCCCAGCCTGCTACTTGTTGTCTTCTCTTTGCTGCTGGTGGCACGGAGTTAGCGGTGTTTGAAGCAGCTGCCTGTTGGCCGCTGCCCAGCCTGCTGCTGCGACAACCGACCTCACCACCTCGCCTTGCTTGGTGCTCCGCGCAGGTGCTGGTTGGGCAGCTGCTGCTGGATGCAGTGCGGGCGTACAATGGCGTGGCTGAGGTGGCCGCCCTGCTGCCGCTGGACCCGGCAGCAGCAGCAGCACATGCACAGGGGGGTGCAGCAACAGCGGCGGCAGCGGGCACAGCAGTAGGCAGCACGCCAGGCAGCGGAGGCAGCAACGACGAAGCAACTGAAGAGCTGCCGCAGATGCTGCGGGCAGAGTGGCGTGGCGGACTGCCGCAGTTGGAGCGGCTGCCGTGCCTGCCGGGTGAGAGCCTAGCAGCCCAGGCGGCGGCAGCGTGCGCACGCTACGCTGTGCAAGTTGTGCCAGCAGAGCAGCAGGCGGCAGCCACGGCCGTGGTGCTTGAGGAAGGGCCTGCGGCAACTGATCAGCCGGCAGCAGCGCGCCGGCAGGACAGGCGCCAGCGGGCAGCGGCAGCAGCAGCAGCAGCAGCCCCGGTGCTAGCAGTGATGGAGGATCGAGGGGTGCCCATCTCTCGTGAGGCATTTGCAGCGGCGGCAGCCACCCACACCAGCCCAGCAGCTGCGGCTGCAGCCGCGGCAGATGTGTGGGCAGATACAGCTGATACAGATGAGGAGGACCTCGAAGCAGTGGCAGCGGCGGTGGATGCCCCGGCTGCTGAGGCGCCACCTGTGCCAGAGCTGCTGGGGGTGATGGAGGATGTTGTGGAAGAGCGGCGCACACGCAGCGGCGCAGTGGAGGTTGCGTCTCTTATGGAAGGAGAGGCGCGGGGCCACATCTACCGTCGGTCAGCAGTTCTGCTAGGTGGCGGCCAGCTGCAGGCGGTGGCCGGTAAGGGCGGCAAACGGCAAGCTGGGGCAGCAGGCAGCCCTGCGGCAGCAGCTGGTGTTGCGCCGGCTGCATCAGCAGCAAGAGCAGCCCAGCCGATTGTGGCCCAGCTGCCTGCAGCCGCGGCCCCCGCCCTGCCAGCAGCGGCCACGGCCACAGGCCCCAAGCCAGCCTTTGTGTCAGTAGCGCCAGCAGCACCCACAGCTGGAGCAGTGGCAGCAGCAGGAGGCACAGTAGCGCAGCCTGCCTCCAGGCCGGCTTTCCTGTCGGTTGCGGTGCAGCCCGCCAAGCCATCAGCACCACCAGCGGCAGGAGCGGCAGCAGCCGCAGCAGCAACAGCAGTGCAGCCAGCTGCAGGCGGGTCACAACATGCGCCTGCTGCGGCGCAGGCTGCGGCACCGCTGGCGCTGGCGGGCGGCGCTGGTCGTAAGCGCAAGAAGGCGGCAGCGGCAAACGCAGCGGCGGCTGCTCCGCCAGCCGCCGAGCAGCCGCAGGAGGCGGCTCCAAAGAGTTGGGAGGACTGGCTGCAGCCTCTGGGGGGCTCAGCCGCCTCAGGCGGGCAATCAACAGTCAGCCAGCCGCCGACGCAACAGCAGCAGCAGCAGCAAGGCAAGCGGCGGAGAGGCAGATAGCAACATGGACGCACTAGCATTCGCCCGCCATGCTGTTAATTTGCAATGACCTGCCTGCGGCCCGATTGCACCGGCGGTAAAGAAGCTCATCTCCACGCATATTTCAGCCGCTGTAGTGTATCCATCCTGGTCTGGCCATGGCCACAATCTCGGCTGGAGCTTGAGGGCGAGCTCGAGGGGTCGTTGGATGCTGGCACCACGCTGTGCTCGGTGCGGCGGCAGGCGACGGCGGGCGTTCAGGCGTCCCGATCGCGCCGGTTGGCTGTGAACTCAGCAGCAGCGCTGGCCCTCCCTGCTCACGAACAGTGGGGTGGCCCTCGGAGGGCTCTCGCGAGCGTCCAGGGGCCGGACGCGCCGTTCTCCGCAGACCGCGGCGCAGCTGGGTTGAGGCGGCCCTGCAGGGCGTTTGTGAGCGGCGCCGGGGCCCGGCTGGCCCGTTCCAGTCCCGGGTGCTGCCCACCACCTCCACCGCCGCCACCGCCGCTCGCGGCAGGGTCACCAAGCGCATGGCCGCCGCCACATGCGGCCGGGTGGCTATAATGGCCGCTGCACCGCTCTGACATGAGGGGCCTGGGCAGCCTGCAGCCCGCAGCAGCCTTGCTGCTGATCCTGGCGGTGTTGCTGGCGCAGCACCCACAGGCGGCAGCGGATGGCGGTGCACTGGACGAGGGCACCATCATGCGCCGCCTGCGCCAGGCGGCCAACGATGCAGGTGGGCCCAGACGTGTCTGCTTGTTTGACTGTCGCTTGCGGGAAAGTGCCCCTTACAGGATGCCGCAATGTTTCGCGGGGTGCAGCAGGCGGGTGGAGCAGCACCTCACCGACGCCCCTTCCTCCCCTGCAGGGCTGGTCAAGCAGCAGACGGAAGGGTGGGTTGGCTGGAGCGCAGAGAGCCCTGCCGACCACCACTGCACGTGGTGGGGCATCACATGCGACGCCCGCCGGCACGTCACGCAGATGTGAGGTGGTGGGCCAGCAAGCAGCATCCAGGACGGTGGGCCAGCAAGCAGCGCTGAGTCAATCTTGGGCCAGCGCTGCGGAGCTCACTCACCCCATGCACTGCCCTTATTGCTGCCCCCTTCTGGTAGGGCGTGGGCTTCTAATCCACCCTCCTGCGGTCTCAAAGGTCACCCGCCTCCTCTTTGTTTGCCCCTGCTGTGCTGTAGCCACTTGAAGTCTGCGATCCCTGGCCAGCACGAGCTCCCGCCACCCCCCAACGTGCCCCTGCTGCTGCCGGAGCTGGCGCAGCTGCGCTCCCTCCTCCTCCTGGAGCTGGTCATTGGAATGCCGCTGACCAGGCTTCCGCCTGAGTGGTGCCAGGCGGGTGCCTTTCACAGCCTCCAGCGGTGAGCAAAACACTGCGCGTGCCTCCCAACTGACACAACATGTGCCATCCGCGCTGAGGGGCTTCTGACTCCAACCTGCCCGCAGAACATGCTAGTGCGGGTGACGCTTGGTTTGCTGCCCCCTTGTGGTGCTTGCTTGACCACGTTCAAGGCCTGGCCCCCCGCCTCATGCCCGCAGCCTGGTGCTGTTCCTGCCGAGCTTGACAGCAGCCGACCCGCTGCCGGCCATCCAGCCTGGTGCTCTGACCCAGCTGGCGCAACTGGACGTGACATTGATCTTCCAAGAACAGCCAGTCCCACTGCCACCCAGCTGGGGCGACCCAGCTGCCTGGCCGTCCCTCACACTGCTCAAGCTGGTGGCACCCATCGCACTGCCGCTGCCCGCCAGCTGGGCGCACGGCTTCCCAGCGCTGCAGGACCTAGTGCTGACCTCCAATGTGGACCACCTCACCCCCATAGGACCAGCCGCCGATGCAAGTCGTGTAGAGCGTCCGGAATCGAGTGCGCGGCGGCACGGCAGCTCCCCACACCCATTGCCAGCCGAATGGGCCCGAGGCTTCCCCAAGCTGCAGTCGCTCACGCTGACCACCCTTGGGGTGAACGGCACCTTCCCTGCCGCGTGGCAGGCCAGCGGCAGCTTCCCGCAACTGAGAGAGATGTGAGTGTGGATGCGGTTGCTTTGCGGAGGGCCTGTTGCTTTACTGGGGCCCTGCCTTAAACCCGCAGGCAATGCCATTTTTGCGGGCACTCTCCACTGTCCCTTGCAGGGGGTTTGCCGCCAATAATTGTGGTGTTTGCTGCCTCCCACCTGCCTGTCTGCAGGGAGCTGGGAGGCAACCTCCTGTCAGGACTGCTGCCGCCCGACATTGTGTGCAACCTGCCCAGCCTGGCCTACCTCAAGGTGGGCCGCGTGCACACATGTAAATGTGTATGCATGCATGTGCAGTAGCACAACAACTGTGCTTGCTGGGCGTCATTTGCTCAAGCGCTGCAGGAAAAAGCTCCGAACGCCTTCCCTCCGTGCCATGCCACTTCGCAGCTGGGCTTTAACCGGTTCACTGGAGGCCTGCCGGCTAAGTGGGCTGCCTGCCCGGTGGGTGCTGCCTGCTGCCGCTGATGTGTGATCTGACCGGCACTGAGAACATGCGCGATTTGGGCTCGAGCGGGAGGCTGAGTGCTGTCAATGCTTTCTGGGGACATCCACAACTCAGTTGAGGTCAGGGGTGGTTCCACGGGAAAGTACAAATGCCATCCAGCAAACCATGCACGTTGAGACTCGACCGCCTGTCCTCCTGCGCACTGGTGCGCAGAACCAGGTCTCTGACATTGCCGTGATGCGCAATCGCCTCAGCGGGCCTGTCTTCCCGCCCGCCTGGCTGGCGCCCAGCAGTGCGCTCGACCTGGTCCGTTATGAAGTCAGCGACAATGCCGGACTAGTGGGCCCGCTTCCCGCTGCCCTCAACTGGTCAAGGCTCGAGCTGCTGTGAGAACCGCTGCACCTTGCGGCAGCCATGCTGCCTTTGTTTACATAGCTGCTGTCATGCACCGAGCCAGTCAGCGTTGCATGCTTGTTCAGTTGGCACTCAGCGACAGTTGCGCGCCTTGCACAATGTCATGCCCTCCGTCGCTGTTGCATCAGGTACCTGCGCGGCACGGGCGTGGATGGGCGCATCCCGGGGCAGTGGTGCCATGCCCGCTTTGCTCCAGTGGTGCAGCAGATGTGAGTGGGATGCCAGCTCAACTACTGCAAGGCAAAATGTGGCAGCGGCATAGCAGCAGTGTGGTTGTTGTGTGCATAGTGCTGTGCTACCTTTTGACCTCTCTGCCCAGCATTGCCTGCTTCCCTACTCATGTGTGCGTGCAACAAGGGCCCCGTTTGTCCCGAGTGCAGAGACATAGACGCCCTGCATGAGCCGTCCTTTTTTAAGAGCCTGCCGCCATGTGTCGCGCAAGCCATGCCCAGATTCGTGAGCTGGGCCAAGGACGTGCGGCAGCGCTCAGAATATCCTCCTGCTGGCGCGCACGACACGCGCTCCGCGGCCAGTGCAGGTGATGGCAGCAGCAAGCTGCTGCTGCTGCTGCTGCTTGCGCTCCTTGCAGCAGGTGCAGCTGTTGTGGCCACGGCTTTGAGGGGCAGCAGCCTCCCTCTAGCCAATGCCTGGGGGACAGCATGGCGGCGGCGGCGGCAGCCAGCACGGCGCAGCAACGGCGCAGCAGCAGCACAGGACGACGAAGGCATAGAGCTGCTGCAGCATGGGGCAGCTGTGGCGCACAATGGCGGGGCGCGACACCGACAGATCCCCCAATCTCCCAGACTGGCACACGGGCGCGCCCGGCTCAAGGCGTTGGTGCAGCGGCAGCTGGGCGGCACCGCGCTCCTGTCGGGGCGGCCAGAGGCTGAGGTGCTTCACATGCTGAACCACACAGCACATAGCTTTGCAGTAGCAGTGGCAGATGGCCCCTTGCCAGCGGCCGCCAATAGCGTCAGCCGGGCCGGTGCCAGCGTGCGGCTTGTGCAGCGCTGGGGCCTGCCGACTGAGAGCCTGCGGATGCCTGCGGCGGATCTGCAGGTGGGCGACAGCGGCGGGCTGGTCTGTGGTGCTATGCGCCCTGCTTTAAGGCTGGGCTCATGCCACCTGAGGGTGCCGCATGTGCAAGCCATCTACCTGGCAAGCACACACATGCCAACCGTTTCCGCCCTTGCTCCCTGCCTGCCTGCCTCCTGCCCCCTCAGTTCATTGCCGAGCCAGATGGCAGCCTGGTTCAGCTGGGCGAGGGCGCCCACGGTGTGGTGTACCTGGCTAAGATGAAGGACACATACGTGGCGGTGAAGGTGCGGCCCGCTTGCCAGGCCTGCAGCTACATGTTTGACAGCAAGTTCCGCTGCGGCCGTTGCTCTCTCTTTATCCCGCTATGGTGTATGGCCTTTGCCTGCTGGCCTCCACTTGCACTTGCCTGCTGGCCTCCACCTGCGCTTCTCCACCAACTGCCGCACAGGTGCTTGAGGCCCAGCTGGGCGTGGGCTCTCAGGTCTTCTGGCACGAGATTGGCCTGCTGGCACGGTGCATCCACCCACGAATCGTGCCCGTGCTGGGCGTGGCAGTGCACGTGCGTGCCGCCTGCCCTGCCAGGCCACGGTGGCTGTTTGGGCCCGCATGCGCTGCCTACCCAAAACGTGCATCCATGGCAGTTGGCTGAGTCACTTGCCGAGTTCCATTATCTCCAGGCTGAGCTCGTCATGGTGGCCATGGAGCTTATGCTGGGTGGCAGCCTGAGGGCGGCGCTAACCAATCCCAACGGGCAGGATGAGCTGCGCTGGCACAACTGGTGAGACGGTGGAATGGTGTTGGGGCGGCAGGGGAGATGCTGGAACTGAATGAAAGGGTCTAGGAAGCCATGGCTGACCCGATGCCATTAACAGACTTATGTCTCCGCTGATGCTTTTGTCGCAGCGGGCGGCGCGTGGCGCTGGATGTGGCAGAGGCGGTTGCCTACCTGCATGGGGAGGCGCGAATCCTGCACTCAGACATCAAGTGGGTGGGAGGAGCATGGTGCAATGGGCCGCAGGGCGGGAAGCCTGGTAAGGCAGGCATGTCTATTGCCGCATCAGCCATTCAGCTACTGCACCAAACATGCGCTGTGCCCTTCCATTGGCTGGCTCCTGCCGCCAGGAGTGCAAACGTGATGCTGTCCCAGGACTGGCGGGCTGCACTGACTGACCTGGGCGTAGCGCAAGTGATGGAGAACACCGCCCGCACCGCAGCAGGCGGCAGCAACCTGTATGCGGGTGGGTGGGAAGAGCCGAGCCGAGGCGGTGCTGTATGCGCACTTTGTGGCGTGGTGCTGGGTGCGTGCGTGGGGTGTGTGCCCTGTGCACTCGGCGCTGCATTCAATGGGAAGCTATTGGCTTGGCGCTGTCCCTCCCCCTCCTGCAGCACCGGAGCAGCTGCTGGGTGAGCGGTGCACATTTGCCGCCGACATCTATAGGTGGGGGCGGCTGGGACTGTGCTGCTGCGGCCCAGCAGACTGCCATTTGAGGCTGTGGGAGCGTGTGATCCATTGCTGTGCCCCCTACTGGTTGTTGAAGTGCACCAGCTAACCAGTTGAATTCTGTGTGCCCTTCTCCAGCCTGGGCCTGCTGCTGGTGGAGCTGACCACCCGGCACCTTATCATCAAGCGCGGCCAGTGGGAGCTGCCGCGGCCGCCGGATGACTGCCCACAGGTGGGGCAGGCTGCGGCTAGAGGCTGCTGGTTTGCAAGGTAGCAGGATAGGCGGTAGAAAGATGCCGCACAATGCTCTGGGTGCTGATCCCGTGCATCAAAACCATTCATACGGGTATCGGGGAAGCTTATCCACTCTCATTCCCGCCATTGCACACTTCCTCAGGATGTGGCGGACCTCATTGGGCAGTGCCTGCGCTCCGACCCCCGGCAGCGGCCCACGGCCGCCGAGGTGCTGCGCCGGCTGCGTGGCAGCGGCGGCGGGGAAGTTGACAGCTGCGGCACATGATGGCTGCGTGCTGATGTGGATGGGTACAGGCGCTCGTGGTGCACCACAGTCGCGTCCAGTAGAACCCTTCCTGAAAGATGGTGGGTATTTGTCAGCGTGCCGCTGCTGCAGACGGTGAAGCCAACGGCACTGTCACCGTGGTGAAAGCAGGAGACGCTGCTCTGCAAGCATGCCGTGCAGCGCTGGTGCGCTCTCTCTTCACAGCAGGCCATCCCGCTCTGTACCTGCCCCACTTTTCAGGACATCCAGAGTATGCCTCGAAGCTGGCTTAACGCAGCGTAACCGTGAGCAGCAGCCGGGCGCGCTGACGTACCTCCCAGCGAAAGGTTGCCAACGAGCTGTAGCATACTCAAACCTGCGGATGGCTCGGATGGCAGCCCTGTGTGTTGGGAACAGGCCAGCTTCAGCCGTCGGCCGCCCACCAGCTTCATTTGCCGGCCAGCTGGCGGCAGTTGCGCCGCGGAATGCATTGCAGCGCCCCACTGTGCTGAACAGAGTTCACATTGTGATTTGATAAGCCACAAATCACCGGCAGGCAAGCTGATCAGGGCAGGCAGCATGGCCGACGAAAGAGGAAGGGCCACCGTGCCCGGCTGGCAGCCATGTCAGCCCGCGGCCCGCCGCGTAGGGCCATAAGGCACTTTGCGCCGCCCCAATCCATACACCTTCCCACCTGGTCGGGCCTGACAGCGTCGAGAGAGGTGGGTTCTCTTGCAGAGACTCTGCTCAGAAGTGCCCGCTGGCCACGGGCGGCCCGCAGCGGCTCCTGGGGTTCTTCAGGCTGCGCGTAGGAGCGCGTACAGCCTCGCGCATGACCTTGCAAGCTGCGACGGCTTGCAAGTGCCGCCTCCCGCGCCTGGGGCTGCCAGGCCGAGCCCGCCGCCCCTCGATCGAGCCTGGGCGCAGCGGCGCCGCAGCGCCGGGCTATCCTCCACCCAGCCCTTTCCCGCCGCCGCCGCTGACCGCCCGCTGACCACCCCCCTCGAATGCAGGCTGATCGTCCCCCTGGCCCTCTCCTCCGCCCTCTCCTCCATTGTTCCTCCGCCATGGCTCGCTCCAGCACTGCCCTCCTGGCCCTGTGCCTGTGCGCCGCAGTTGCAGCTGCAACCGCGGCTGTCGCGCCTGCCTCCAACTGTGCTGCCACGGCGGCTGACATCACTGGCGGCTGGCAGGTGGGCAGTCGGGGCGGAGGGCCGCTGGCTGTGCTGCCCTTATCATCTGTACGGCACACCTTGTCAGCCGCAGCTGGCTGGCAGCCCCTGCTATGTATTCTGACTCGATCGCGCACCCACACTCTCCGGTCCCACCTATCCTCCCTACCATCCTGTCTTCCCTGCTCGCCATGCTGTTCGCAGGTCGCCCAGTCTGTGCCTGACGAGGTTTACAACTCCATCTTCGTTAACCTGGTTGAGACCAACACCACGATCCGCTGGATCACCTGTGAGTCCTGGTCTGGCTCTCTTGCTACCGCCAGGAACACGTCTGCCTCCAGCGGCATTGCTTGGGGGGTTGGCATCATCCTGCGATGCATGCAAGTTGCAGCCGCGGTGCTGGCTCCCAACTCGCATGGGGCTCTCCCACCGCATGCCCCACGCTGAGCCTACCTGCCCCCACCGGCAACTGCTTGCCCGCACGCTCCACACCGCACCTGCCTCCCGCCTTGCACCCGCCTGCCGCAGGCGACGACCCGGCGGTGACTCTCGAGCAGGCGTGCAGCCAGGTTGTGGCTGGGCAGAACTATCAAGTGGTGGCCACGCTGGTGTGCCCCGCCCCAACCACCAGCTCCCTCCAGGTGGGTGCTACCTGCCGCAAGGGCAAGCACTGTGCGACTCCATGGGCGTGTGTGGCATGGTGGGTCTTGCAAGTTGCGCAGGCAAGGTTTGCGGTCGCCGCTGGTGGTAGTGCTCAGTTGACACAAGCAATTTGCGCGCCCCCCTTTGCTCACTGCCGCCCCTCTGCTGGCTCCACGCCCCCTCTTCAGGTGGAGGCGGTTGTGTATGTGCCCCTGCCCATGTCAAACGAGGAGCCTGAGGTGAGGGCAGCAGCTGCTGGCAACTGGGCTGCGCGCCAGCGCCGCGCCGCGAACACATGCAGTGCGCACCTCCTGCCGCCCCCAGCTGCCTGTGGGCTGGCGCTTGGCGCTGCTCAGTGGGGCAGAAATCTCAGGCGGCACCTCTAGCTTCCACGCCTGCATTGTGCGCACACCTTGTTGCGCGCCGCTGCCACACTCACTGCTCCCCCATCCCTCCCTCCCCTGCCGTGCCCTACTCGCAGGTCACGTCCCTCCAGGTCCTGAACGTGGACGGCACCCCCGTCTCTCCCCCTGAGGTGGTGGTGTGATTGGCGCCCAGCTGATTGATGCCCAGCATCGGCGCTGATAGCTGCACAACCGCCCTGAGGTGGTTGTGTGATTGGCGCCCAGCATCGGCGCTGAGCAGCACAGCCACCCTGAGGTGGTGGTGCGAGCAGCATACCTGTGAGCTGCGCCTCCAGCCTGCGCACCTCGGTAGCTGCAGCAACCCCGGCTCATATGCAGCAGCCACAAAACCCTGCTGCCCACCGACCGAGCAGGTCGAATGCACTCCGAACCGTGGGTGCTCGTGAACTCACCCCTGCCCCTGATCTGTTCCCCGATTCGTTGGCAGTTGTCTGTCGTCCACCTAATCATTGACAAAGATCGCCCCCATGCCGGCCTTTACTGTTGTGGGCCATCCTGGCATCAGTGTGCCCTGTTTGTAAGCAGAATGAAGTGTTACACGCGCTGCCTGTTCAGCAGACAGGCAGCAGTGCAGCCGCATCGCGCGGCCATCCTACAGCATGCATGTGTAAACATATAGTGCGGCAGCATCACTTGGTTATTCGGCATGGCACGGCTACAGACAGAAAGAATGAAAGCTTGCATATACGTGCATTGGGCAGACTTTTGGTAAAGTTGACGTTCACGAGGGTGAGGTGAGGGGTGCAAGGGTGTGGGGGCGGCTGATCAGCACAGCGCTCAGGCCTAACAGTAGAGGGTGGCGATCGGCTTTCACGCCTAAGAGTGACCTGCTCAAAGTGAAGGGTGATCTGCTCAAAGGGACTCCCTGTGCAACACTACGGCCTGGGCAGTGCATCATGCAGAGAGCTAGCGCTGTGTGCATGAAGGGCAAGGGGTGATGGGTGGCAGGGGGCGGGGGGGCAAGGCTGGGTCCCCAGGCAAGTGGGGGTGCTTATTCGACATCTGGGCTCTGCTTCCAACAGCTGCACATCAGCTGCGGCCGCAGCAACAGCCTCTGCCGCACATACAGCCGAGGTGCGCAGGGGCTCACCCAGGCCGCACGTTTGCAGGCCGCACGTTTGCAGGCCGCACGTTTGCAGGCCGCGCGTTTGCAGGCCGCGCGTTTGCAGGCCGCGCGTTTGCTGCCGTCAGCGTTTTGAATTCGGTGAACTGCAAGCGCATGGCACATGGCGGATGGAGGTGGGTGCTGGTGGAATGGGGCGGCCTCCGCAGCACACGGCAGGCTGCCTGCCATGGCGCAGCAGCACGCTTGCATGTAGACATGGCTGCCACGATGACACCTGCTGGCTGCCCCACAGGTGCAGCCACTTGCCCTCGCCATGCGCCACAACAATGGGAGCAAGCCCTGCAGCTTGCGACCAGTGGAGCCCACCCACCTCAACAGGGCCGTCGGCTGCGTCAACCGGAACATGTGCTTGCGCGTCTACGGTGACTGGTGACAGCGGCAGGTTGCGCAGCCGCCCCGTCAAGCCGCAGGCCATGTTGCAGCTCAAGCGCACGATGACGTGGACATCCGGCCCGTTTGGGGGATCAAAGGGCGGGTATGGCAGTGGGGTGCCTGCCTGGGTGCAGCAGGATTAGGGGGGAGTGGAGGGCTCAGCGCACCGACTGGCTTCTACTGCCACACCACGCAGGTGCTCCCCCAGAAGCAGTACCAGGGATGCAGCAGCCAGCAGCAGGGTGCCTGTGGGGGCCCTCGTGAAGCGCCCCTGGCCCAAGCGCCCCCTGCCCCGCACGGCACGCTTGCCTTGTAGCACGCGTTGAGCAGGTTGAAGGATGGCACGCAGCACTTGCGCCACGCTGGGTCCAGCTTCTGAACGATGGCGGGGTAGAGCCGCTCCGGGATGATCTCTTGGAAGTCGTCTACCGGCTGCATGCCACCCACAATCAAGTCGTCTTCGTTCCAGTTGACGCATTCCGCCGCACGGCCCCAGCCATCCGGGTCCGTGTACTTGGCAGCAGCGGTGAGCGGCGCCAGGCACCACAGCAGCACCGACAAGGGCGCTAGCCAGCACAAGCTTCGCCGCATCGGTGCTCTCAGCTCTATGGAAGTGCAGCTCTGCGGCAGTATGGGAGGTGGCATGCGGACGCTGAGGCCGGCGGCCCAGGACCACCGCCTGTGTATGGCGGCGGCTGGCGGCCAGGCTCCTGGGGCGCGAGGCGCCCTGCTGCGGGTTGTAGACGATGCATGTGCCATCCCTAGCCGCAACTGCGTGCTGCAAACGCCCTCGCGAACCCGCGACCCGAGGGCACGCGGGAGAAGAGAGGGGCCTGGCCTGCTTTCGCACGCTTGCAGGCACCTTGAACAGCATCAATCCCGCTGCCATGGCAGAAACCCGATGCAGAGGCCATACAAAAGCTGCGGCGCCGCCGCAGAAAGCTTGCCTGTGCGGGATAGCTCTCTCTCCCAGTCCAGCAGGAGTATGTGGATCAACTGATTGTCATTTCAGTCCTTGCAGACAGCCCAGAGCCCGCGCGCGCGGCTGCTGGTGGGTACTGCATGGGCGCGCATCTGCCGTGCCTCCCATACATCGACAGCCGCCGTCCACTGGACCTGAGCCCTGTAGTGTGCCAGCATCAGATCATAGCCCCTAGCAGCTGCTTGTTACACGCAGAAGAATAATACATGTGCAAGGGAGCTGCCGGCGCAAGCGTACTGAACTGGCCTGCGCGGGGGCAAGCTGCGGCGGCGGTTGGGGCTGAACAGAGGTCTGCCAGGTGCTACAGTGTACACAATGGAGCTGTGTGAAAGCGGATGATACAAGGGCTGCCAGGAAAAGTACAGGGGGCGTGGCACGTGTGAAGCATAGCTGTCTCACAGCTCTGCTGTCATAGGGCCCCACCAGCCCCGCGCCCAAAACTCCGTGACCTGGGCAGGGGTGAGGAGCGCAACAGGGGACAGGGTTGAGGAGCGCAACAGGTGGCATGGGTGATACAAGCACGGTTCCCAGCACTGCCAGCTGTTGCTTGCTGTTTTCCAGCGGCGCGCTGCAGCGGCGCATAAGCCAAGCCTTTGCACAGCCGCCCGCCTGCCGCAGCTTGCCTGCACGGGCTTGTCATGGAGTGGCACGTAAGCGGTTGCCAAGATGCGTGCGCCGTTTTTGGGCTCGCTGCAGGTCAGCATGGCCACCAACTGCACATTCAACCCCGCCACGACTGCAAAGTGGGGAGCCAAGGTGGAACAAGCAAGTGTCGGTAGCGGGCATTTTACTGCAAGCTGTCGAGGGGGTGCTGGGCAAGGCTAGCAGGCGGGCAGGCGGTAGCGCCCACAGCAGCACTAGGCCGCATGGCGACCAAGAGCGGCGCCCCGCACCTTGCGTGCACGCCTGCTCCAGATTGACCGCCGCGTTGGCCTCTGAGCAGCTCCAGAAGTCGTTGTACGGCGCCTGTGACAGCCGCTGTTTGAGCGCAGGCGCCAGCTTGTCCATGGGGATGTCCGCTGCCGATTCCACAGTGTGCCACCCTCCCAGGGGTGGCCCGCCTTCCGCGCACTTGGGCGCTGCCGGCAGGGCGGCGCCGGCCAGGCCGCAGCTGCACGCCAGCGCCAGCACCCACAAGAGTGGCAGCCGCATCGCGGCGGATTGTTGCAGTCACCTGCAGTTGAAGTTCCATGCGGGCCCATGGCAGCATGGTGGGAAGCTTGGCCAGGAGCTGGCTGGAAAGGGAGGCTTGCTGGCGAGGGAAGCGGCGGAGCCCTAGGCGGCGGCGGCATGCAACAGCTTCTACTCGGCGGCGCTGTCGGTTCATTAGACTCGCCAGCAGACGGAGAACTACCTCCGGAGGACAGGCACCCCTTTCAGGAGTTGGCGCTCCTCGGGCGCGGAAGTCGGTCGGTGAGGCGTGCCGGGGCCTGGGTGAATGTTTGGCGGCTAGTTTTCGCAGAGAAGGCAGAGCAGAAGACCGCCGGGACGCCCGCAAACCTGGCCAAAGCAAGGTGGAACAAGCAAGCCTCCAGCGGCCACTTCATTCGGGGACTTCACCTCCCCGCATCGCTGCCTGCCCCGCAAAACGAGCTAAGTTACATCTCACGAGCTGCTTGCAGCTCATGCACAGAATTCAAAACCAAACCAAACAAGCTAGCTGAGGGCAGTTGTTGAAAAAGGTTGCGGGGCGCAGCGGTGCGCACGGGGCTCGTCGCTAGTGCCGCCTCGTTCCGTTCGTTCATGCGCCGCCTCGAGGTCGCGCACGTCAATTCACGGCAGCATGCAGTGGTGTAGCTGTTCATTGGTTGCGCTGCTGTTACAGGACACACAGAGCTCGAATGCCGGAGCCTCAGCCAAAGGTGGCCTTGAGCTGCTCGGGGGTCTCGTTGTCGCCCTGCAGCCGAGGAGAGCAGGCAGGGCAACGAAGCGGTTGAGAGCATGGGAGAGGCAAGCGGAACGGCGCCGAGAAGCTAGCTACACCATAGCGCGCAAGGCCTGCAAATCTGGGGGGGTCAACCAAGCGTGCACAGCTGCCAAGCACATGAACCCCCACCTTCAGGCCGTAGTCTTCTGTGCGGTTGAAGCGCCAGAAGCCAGACTCGCCCGGCAGCTGGCCCAGCTCTGCACGCAGCACACAGGTTTGACGGGGTGGCATCACACGCGCATGTGGCGCACGTCCACGCCAGCCATGCCGCGAGCGCTTCCACGGCTGTGGGCCGGCACGCTGAAGGCAAGGCAGCTCCAGCAGGAGACGCAGACCCTGCCGTCGCCGGCAGCAGTCAGAACACACACGCGCAGCAACAGCGCCGCACCCGCAAAGTAGGCGGCAAAGTCGTCAAAGTTCTGCTCCACTTGGCTGATGGAGAAGTAGTTGGAAGTGAACTGGGAGGACAGCAGCATGCCTGCAGTGGCAGCAGGGGAGCGATGGGGCGACACAAGGAGCGTTGGAGTGCAGCGCGCGGGGCGACGCAAGCAGCGGCAGCAAGGGGGGGGCGCAAGCAGCGGCAGCAGGTGCCACACATCCAGAGCAGCAGGCACAGCTGGGGGAGTGCGGCCTCACCCTCCGTCTGGCGCGGCACCTTCTTGCGCAGCAGGAAGGCAAACACGCGCTCCACGGTCGTCTGCGGAGCGCACGCAGAGGAACACAACAGCAGCGGCAGTTGGAAGTAGTCAGATGCGAGTGTGTGGTGTGTCAAACTCAAAGGCTCGGCCACAGCAGGCAAGCACGCGTGCAGATCTGGGTGCAAGTGCGAGGGCAGGCAGCCGTGCCCAGCACACCTGCGGCTCGATGCCCTGGGCCTCAAAATAGTCCTTGCCCACAATCACGCGGTGCGACGTCTCCTTGTCCTGTTGCGGGGCAAGCGGTGCGACGCGGCAATGGTCCTTAGGCACGCCGAGCACAGCGACGGGTGGGCCAGGCGGCCACAGCCGTCGCACGCTCGCATACTGTTGCAGGTGGCGGCGCCATCACATCCCGCATACAAGCACAACCAGCTGCAGTTCCGCTGCAGGTTTTTAGGCCCCACACACCTGGAAAGTCACCACCACATCATACATCCAGCCGCCGTTTGTCTTCCAGGAGTTGGTGAAGAAGAGGTCAAAGGTGGCGGGGGCGCCGTCCACCTCAAACTGGACGGTGCTGCGGGCGGTGAGGGTGAGGTGGGGGAAGGCATGGAGGGTGTGAGGACGGCCGAAGCAAGGGCAGGTGGAAGGAGGGAAGCCGTGGCGTCGTCAGCTGCAATGCAACCTCCCCCTCCCAAGTGCAGCGAATGCAACGTGACGTGCTGCCGCACAAACAGAGGGGAGCAGGCAGGGCTGAGAAGAGCCATGATGTGGGGCGTAGTTGCTGAGCGAGCATCGGAACAGTCGCTGCCTGCCTCACCGAGTCGCCTTGGCTGCCTCCTCCGCCACCAAGCGCTGCCGCTCCAGCTCCTCAGCAGAAAGTGCAGCCGCAGGCAGGAACTCCACCTGCACAAAAATTATCATCATGGGAATAGGGCTCGTGAGGCACACAGACTGAGCGGCCTCAAGGGGGATGTCCGCCTGCAGAAAGCAGCCGTCCTGGGACTGGGGCAGTGAGGCATGCCAAGCGTGGGGCAAGGTCTGTTTTCCCAACTGGGAGAGATGGACGACCACGCACACGGCACTGCAACAGAAGCATCCATGCCCTTCTCGATGACCTTGCGCCCGCATTGCCACACACGTCCCACACCTTTCTAACAAACAACCAAATGCCTCGTCCATCCAACCGCCCACCTTGCCCTGCTCCAGCATGTCCACGTTGGGCACAAACTCCTCGCGGCAGCCGCGCTGCTTGATGCGCTGCTGCAGCTGCTTGGACAGCTCCACCGCCGCCTGCACGCACACAGACGCATGGACAGGATACAGGAGTCGTTGGGGCAGCATAAACAATGCCGCAGAGCGGCAGCAAGCAGCTGCGCCTCCCTTACCTGGGGCTTCTTGTGTGCGCACCGGCGCACCGTTCACCCTTACTTCCCTGCTACCAGCACGCTGTGTTAATGGATATGCAGACTTTAGGCCCGGAAAATGGCTCACCTGCATCTTGCCGCGCTCGCTGATGGCGTGGCCTTCAGGTGCAAGCTGCCACTGGTCGCGCTCGTGCGGCACTGCGTGGGGGCCGGGGGACATAGCAGGGTAAGCTTTGAGCAGCCTGCTGGCACCCACACTTGCGTCACAACAGCACATTCTACACCGCCAGCCAACCAGCATGCAGGGCAGGGAGCATACTCTACACCGCCAGCCAACCAGCATGCAGGGCAAGGAGCTACTCTCCACAGCAACCAGCATCAGCAGCTCAGCAGCACAGCGGCGCCCCTCCCTGCCCTCACGCTTGTTGCCGGGTGGCGGACCATAGTTGCCATCGAACCAGGCTGCACGAATGTCGATCATCTGCTGCTGGTCCAGCTTGGGCAGGTGCAGGGCCCTGCCAAAGAGAGGGAGAGCCCATGCAACTCCACGTCAGCAGCTGAGACGCAGCAGAGGCAGCTGCGGCGGCGGCAGCGGCGGCGGTCGCGGTAGCAGCATCGCACCAGAGGCAGCACCTGCAGTGGCACTGGCACCAGCAGCATACGACTACTTGTTCAGCACCAAGCCCACCTGTAAAAGTGCGCCTTCTCGGGCCGCCGGCTAAAGAGCGTGCGCAGCGAGTCGCGCAGGCCCTTGGAGAAGCCCACGTACTGCAGGATCTTGGCCTCGTCGTACACCGCAAACACGGTGGCCTGCATGAGAAGGGTGCGATGAGGCATTCCAATGTGGTGTGACGACCTGACTCCAGTGTCTGCGCCTTCTCGTGGACACGTTGTGCAGTGTCGCCAATGACGAGGATGAACATGGGGCTCACTCAAACTTGCAGGGGGACTTCATCGCCAGCCCTGCAGCACCCAGCTCTCAGCGCATGCCCACCTCGGTGCCCTCGGGGACTTCTGGGTTCACGTAGCCTTGTGTTGAGAGGATGGGCAGCAGGTCCAGGGTGTCGAGGGCGGGCGCCGAGGCAGCTGCCGCCGCCGGCGCCGCCGCCGTGCAGCGCCGCTGCGTCCGCCGCCGTGCCGCTGCTGCTGCCGCCGATGCCCACAGCTGCTGTGCTGCCGCTGCTGTGCTGCTGCTGCCGCTGCCGCTGATGGGCCGGCCAGCAAAGCTGGTGCGGGCTGCTAGTGGCGGCAAGGCAGCGGCGGCGGCGCGAGCGCGCGCGGCGCTGCAGTCGGGGGAGGGAAGGGGCGT
Source organism: Chlorella sp. CH2018 (assembly GCA_009928355.1). Taxonomy (NCBI): domain Eukaryota; kingdom Viridiplantae; phylum Chlorophyta; class Trebouxiophyceae; order Chlorellales; family Chlorellaceae; genus Chlorella; species Chlorella sp. CH2018. The sequence continues at coordinate 20,043 of VIYQ01002638.1, read as the reverse complement.
GCACGGATGCTGAGAAAGGCGTCCCGGTCGCCAAAAACCGCCTCCGACTGCCCCGAGCGCACCCCCCAAGGGAACCCACCTGTTGCAGGCCGCCGGGGCAACGGAGAGTCTCGCCGTCGCCTGCAACATGCGTGTGGAGCAGTCGATTAACAGGGCGCGGGGCGCACGGCCGGCAGGAGGCAGCCAAAGCGCAAGGTTCTCACGGGTGTCGCGCTCATACTGAATCGCCGGCTCTCGAGAGCTGCAGGCGAACTGTGGGCGCGTCGGTGGATGTTTGGAGCACAGCGGCAGCAGTTTGGCGCCTGCCTAATCCTCAGCGCCATCCCCGCCAGCTCACGATCCCGCGCCCCGCCGGCGGGAGGGCGCCGAGCCCCCAGCCTTGGCAGCTTGCAAGCTTACACGCGAGGGGCGGCCTGGCACTACAGCATGCAGCCTGGCATTCAATCTGGCAGCTGCACACCCTCTGGCAGCTCCACAACCACCGGCGCGTCCTCGTCGTCCTCCGACCCATCCAAGTCGGTCACGATCTGCGGTGCACAGGAGCAATCAGTTGGGTCCCTCGGCTCGGCCACAGGTGTGCTTGCTCGACGTTCGGGCCCTGGGATATTGACGGCAGCACGCATGCTAATCCAGGCAAACCTGGAGTGCACAGCAGTTCATGCTGCTCCGATCGTGCCAATCGACCGGCGCTTTGCCCAGGCCCCCAGCCATGGACCCACCCAGCTCGCGGCACCCACCTGCACGCCCCATCCCAGCGTGCGTTGCAGGACACCGCTGACTGCCGCTGCCTGCGGCATGGGCAGGGCAGCGGATGTTGGCATGACATGGGTGGCGTGCCATGACACGACTTGTAGATTCTGTCCTTTGACTGGGCGCATGTGCGCACCTGTCACACACCTGCAGGCTCAAGTAACAGCTTGACGTTGCACATGCAGGCTTCCCAGCCCTCATCCCTCGCCCCCTTTCCACCCCTGTGATGCTGCCGCCCACCCAACCCAACCCACCTGCTCTGCCAGCCCGGGCGACACCTGTGCCCGCTCCTCGTGCAGCATCTGGAAGAACTGGGTGCTCAGCCGGCGCAGGAAGGAGTCCTGCGCAACACTTGAGCCAAGACTCATGAGCAAACAGTGATGGAATAGAGGGAGCACAGGAGCGCAGGGATGGTCAGGCAGCGCTTATTGAGGGTGTGCCGCTGTGCTGCTGAGCTGTGGTCTCAGCACCCTGAGCTGTGGTCTCAGCACCCACCTGCAGCAGCTCGTCAACCATGGGCGCCCCCAGCGGCTGCGCTTGCTCCCCCTTGGGCTGGCCCTGTGAGCACGAAAGCAGTGGCAGCAGCAGCAGCAGCAGCAGCAGCGTCAGGAGCCAGGTGATGCAGATGCATCGTTGCTGCTGTGGCCTGAGGACAGGCTGCCCCCGCCGCTGCCGATCCCACGCCACGGGTGCACTTGTCAGCGAGCGGCGCTACCTTGCCGCTGCCACCTGCCACCTGCCACAAGCGGACTGCCCCAAGCAAGCCAGCCCGCCCGCTCACCGGCGCCAGGCTGTGCACCAGCTGCGTGTGCAGCGCTTTGAGGAACTCGGTGAACAGGTGGGCGCGGGCCCCCAGCGGCGCGTCGTCGCAGCCAAACATGAGGCACAGGAAGGCCTTCCACTGGGCAAAGCCCTCCAGCGACTGGCCCAGCAGGAAGGCCAGGAAGGAGAACTGGAACTCGCCTGCGGGGATGATGTGAACGAGGGGGGCAGGCGCAATTTGCAGGTGGGAGGTGGCGCAGTGTGCAGGCTGGAGGTGGCGCAGTGTGCAGGGTGGAGTGGCATTGCATGGGTGGGGTGCTGCCACGGGGGCAGGCGGCTGCAGCCCAGTGCAGCCCCGCCGGTGCCGTCGCACGCTAGAGGTGTGCAAGTTTTGGGTGCCTGACTGCTCGTTCAAGCTCGCCCAGGAAGGCCTGCTCACTGCCCTTGAAGCGCATTGGCCGACACTACACAGCCGACACTACACAGGGAAAGTCGTGAATGCTGCCGCAGAAGGCCAGCATTGCTCACCCAGGAACGCCTGCTCATCGCCCTTGAAGTGCTTGGCCAGCAACTCCTCCAGCACTTTGGACTTGTCCAGGTTCAGGGCTGCAAACGGGCGAGGGACGCATCAGGCGGATGTGGGAGGCACCCGGCATGCGAGGTGAGAAAGCAGTGGGTAACAGCGCTGGCACCAGCGCCCATCAGCTGTTCAAATATGCGGCTGCACAGGGCAAGAGCCACATCCTGCGACACAGCGCTCTACCTGCTCAGGTGCTCGGCATGGCAGCATGTCAGCCAACATGGCAGGCGCCTGATGCACCTGCTTCCACTCACACCCAGCCCAGCTTTGCTGGTGCCACCCAGCCCAGCCCAGCCCGCACCTGTGAGCTCTTGCGGTGTCAGGCCCCCACGCTTGACCAGCCGCGGCAGGGGCGTGTAGAAGCAGCGCCCCGCATGGGGCGCCGCCGTCCACCGCTTCTGCTCCTGCTGCTGCTGCGCTGCGCCGTCTGCCGGTGCAGCAGGGGCAGCTCCATCCCCCGGCTGCTGATCTGCCTGCATGGCTTCCACACACGCGCCGCTGCCCTCTCCAGCCACCGCTGCTACTGCTGCTACCCCCTCGTGCCCTGCGGCTGCTGCCGCTGCTGCCGCTGCCTCCTTTGCCTCCCGGCCCTGCTGCAGCTGGGCATACAACGCCTCCTCTGCTGCCGTTGCGGGCCGCAGCAAGGAGGGGTCTGCCTCAGCGAGCACATTGATGTTGCCGCCCACCTGCACACGACAAGGAGCAGCACACACAGCGAGAGGGTTGATGGGCCGAGGCTGCACCCCAAGCGTTGTAACGAAGGCAGGCACAGCGCAGTCCAATTGGCGTACAGCGGCATCCCTTTCAGGAAGCTGCACACACCAGCTGCAGGGTGCCCGTTGATCCCACAATGCATGCCTGCAGCTCTTGCAGTCCACAACGCGCACCGGCTGCAGGGCGTCCAGCACGCCGGCGGTGATGTGGCAGGACAGCTGGCGCCAGCGGTTGTGGGAGGCCAGGTCGTAGGGAGCCAGGAACTGGTCCAGCTGGAAGACCTTCACGGCATGCACAAAGCGCCCCTCCTGTTGCAAGAGAGCCATGGATGCAGAGCGCGCGTGAGGGTGTGTGCATGTGCGTCATGCATGGCGCAGCTGCGTGGCAGCCGGGCATCGGTGCCGGTGGCGCCCGCGCAACACAAGCTGGGCGGCTAGCAGGCAGGCAAGAGGGGCACACCTCATCCTCATCTGCCAGCGGCTCCAGCACTTCATCCACAGCGTTCCACCGCCGCACCAGGACCTGGGGCAGGCAGGAGGGGGGGATGCATGGCTGGCTTCACCGGCAGGCCAGGATGCTGCCACCATGTACCCGCTGCCTTTCCAGCCACAGCCCGCGCTTCAGGTGCCACACAGCAGCAAGCCAGCCATGCACCAAGCACCCCACCTGGCCGCTCTTGATGGTGGCGAAGAAGCAGGTGGTGGGCCCAAAGTCGCCCTGCCCGCTGGCTGAGTTGTAGGCCACCAGGTGGGTGCCGGGCGGCACCATCTTTACGCCCTTGAACTTGGGCCCAACCAGGAAGGTCTGTGTGGGGCAGTGCTCGGGTAGGCACGTGGGTGCATACACTGTTGCCCAGGAGGCAGCGGCAAGCATGTGGACAGTGGAGCGGAGAGCGGAGAGCAGCAGTTGCAGCACAGCTCCCACGGCCAGCACACAACCGGCGTCAGCCCTGAGCGGTCGCCATTTCTAGCTGTGACATCGGCCAGGCATGGGAGCACAAGCATCTGCGACGATGCCCTCTCAAAGCACAAAGCGGCCCGCACCTGCTGGTCGATGCCAATGGCTGTGTGCTCCGGCACATCCAGCAGCAGGATCGTGCCGCCCCGTTGTGCCAGCTCCCGCGCCGACTTGGCATCTAGGCGCACGGTGTAGGGGCTAGAGCCCGATGCCATGGCACCTGCAAAGGGGAGGCCAGCCGAGAACAGTGAGCGAGCGCAGGCACCGATAGCAGCAGCGGTGGCGGCGGCGGCAGCAGCGGTGGCGGCAGGAGAGTGCTGAGCGCAGCGACCGCACCCTGTTGCTATCGTGTGCCTGTCAAAGGTGCCAGGACGGCTGCAACGAAAGGAAGCGGGCTGGCGGCGGAGCTTCGCTGACGACCGGCGTGGCTGGGGCACGGGCGGGCCTGTTGGAGCTGCGATATGCACCGTTCCCGCTTGGGGATCGCTTGAGAATGCCGAGCAGCTCCGCAAACGGAGCATGCACCAGCCGGCGGCAGGCGCAGCGGAGCAGCGGCAGCACGGCGGAGGGGCGTGGTGGTCCTCAGGAAGCAGCAGAGTCTCCTCCCTACTTCCTGACGCGGCTGAAACGCGGTTCATGCATATCGAAATCTGGGCGGCCTGGATTCTGCCACTTGGCTGAGGAACAGTGCCGCCCGATGCGCTGCGTCACCCCAGGGCCGGTGGAAGTGTGGCACCAAGGTGCACGGACGCGGCAGGGCTGCATGCCCAACAAGGCAGCCATGCCAAACACCAGCACACGCCTTTTTGCTTCATGACTGGATCAGTCGGACTCGTCTCACCCCAGCTGGCCGGTCCACAGTGCCATGCCACAGGCCCGCTGTCGGCAGCCAGCATGACCCTGCGTCCGCCGGCTGCTTGCTGCTGATGCATGCCATTGCATGGCTGCTGCTCCCAGACGGATTCCATGTACAGCTGCCTACCCTGCTGAAACAATGATTGCGCCTTGTCCGAGCGTTCCCCCAGCCTGCAAGTCGGGCAGCGGCGGCTGCGCGTGCGGGGCGGCCACAGGGCAACACAGGCTGTGTCATGCTGCGACACTGGACTGAAACACCCGTGGAATCATTAATATGCAGTTTCAGAGCCTCTCTGAGCCAGGACAGGCCTGGGCGGGCGACGTGCAGGCGGCCGCAGGCCAGGGGCGGGGCGGGATGGCGGGGCAGCGATCCAGACGCGCACTGCAGCTCCTGAGAAGCTTCGATCAAGGGTGCAGAGGCCGCAGGGAGCTTGCAGCCCGTGCACCACCCCCGCCAGCTCAGCCGAGGATGAGCCTGATGTTGGCCGCCATCGCCCCCGCGGCGTCCTCCCAGCGGCCCGTGGATCTCCCAGCAGCAGCATCATGCAGACGGCACTGGTGACCAAGCCCTGCGGCCTGCGCAGCGGCGTGCAGCGCAGCAGCGCCAGCCGCCCCGCCCGCGTGCAGGCGGTGCGCGTGCAGGCCGTGAAGGCGGAGCAGAAGGTGCGCAGCGGGGGCCCCGGCGGCTTCACCAGCCCGCTGGACCCCGCCCCTACCACGCACGGGGGCCTGCTGCCGGGCCTGGCACCCCCGCACCCCGCCCCAGCAGCATGCCAGGCCACAATGCGCGTGGCGCGAGGCCCGATGGCGCCTCGCCCGCCGCCGCCGCGCTGACGCCTGCCCCGTCTGCCCCGGCCCCGCCTCGCAGGCTGCCGCCGTGGCCGCGCTGTCTGCTGCTGCCCTGGCGATTGCCCCCGCTGCCCAGGCCGCCCAGGAGGCCATGATGGTTGCTGAGGTGAGGCCGCGAAAGCAGTAGGCCACTCTTCTAGTCTTGGCAGCGGTGCCGCCAGCAGCACAGCGGCGGCCGGGCCTACCACGCACGTGTCGAGAGCTGCAGCTGGCATGCTCGTCGTCGGGCAGTGAGCGTCACGGCAGTGCTCACGGCACCGCTCGCGGCAGCCAGTACGCGAGCAGCACAGCCTGGGCGGCAGTGCTTCTCCAGAACCGGGCAGCGGCGCAGCTGGAGCTGGCTGCGCGGTGCACGCTTGAACGTTGCACGCCTGCCGTGCTGTCGTGCTGCCGGCCATCTTGGCTGCTCGCGCAGGCCATGTCTTGACCAGCCTTCCATGCGCGTTTCCCTTTTGTTGCAGGGCGAGCCCCTCATTGTGCAGCTGGGCTGGGCCGCCACCGCAGGTGTGTGGGCTTGGAACTGAAGTTTGAACTGGCCGGCTGGCCCTTGCCGCTGCTGCTGCCCAGCATGGCGCTGCCTGCCTCCGCAACTGCGGATTGGAACTGCGTGGCGGCAGTGAGCTCTGTCCATGCAGGCGATTTGTGCGAGCTCAGGGTGCACATAGCTCCTGCTGCCTCCACTGGGCCCTCACCGTCCCCTGCCCTCTCTTGCCCCACATTGCCGCAGTCATGTTCTCCTTCTCCCTGTCGCTTGTGGTGTGGGGCCGCTCCGGCCTCTGAGCAGCTCACAGCGGCGCTCTGCGGCTGCGGCCAGGCAGCGTGTTAGCGGCAGCTGCGCGGCACCGGCGGCCTTCAATTCAGGTCTGCCGGTGTGAGGCGCGGCTGCTAGCTGGCGCATGACCCTGACCCACAGTGGCATGTACTCCCGAGAAGACCAGACCAGCAGCAATTCTTTCTTCCCCCGATGCGGTTTATTCCAGTTTAATCGATCACGTGTAAGCGTGCCCATTTTGCGCGCGTGTGTGCCAAGCAGCCTTTCAGGTGGCAGCGAGTGAGGGTTGTGCACAGGCCTGGCTTCAAGCCAGCGTCCCAGGCTTGATAGCTAACAAATGAAGCAAGGCGCTGTGCATCAATCTACTTAGGTAGCTGCAGCAGGCTCAGCAGCTGCCTCTGCACTCTGCTCAGCTGCTGCTGCCGCCGCCGCCGCCGCCGCCGCCGCCGCTGCTGCTGCTGCTGCGCAATCTGCTGCGCCCTCCCGCAGCCCCTTTGCTTCCCCGTCTGCTGCTCCCTCTCGCAGCCCCGCTGCTGCTGCAATGTGGCCCACTGTGAGGAGTGGGAAGGAAAGCCCCGCGCCACCCGTGGCAGCATCTGGCCGCAGCGCTGCCACGTGGTGGGCAGGGTAGTGCTCTACTGGCGCCAGCAGCACCCGAATGTAGGGCCAGCCCACCTGCGCCGCAGCTTCATCCTCCTCGATTCCATCACCTGTGGGAAATGGCAGGCGTGTGGAGGGGGGCATTGCAAGGGAGGCGCAGGCTGGTGAGAACTGGCAGCATGCTGGTAAGGAGTGCAGCTGGCATGCAACTCTGCTGGACTGTGCCAGGCTGCCCCCTGCCCACCGTCCCCCTGCGTCAGCCTCACCTATCGCCAGGTAGGAGCAGGCGTCCCCAAAGCGCCGGCGCACGCGCTCGAAGCAGCGCTGCTTGCCCTCGTGCCGAGAGCTCCACACGTGCTGGGGAGCAATGTGCGGCACCAGCCGGAACAGGAGCAGCTTGGCAAGGCTGGGGATCAGCTGCCCGCTCGTCACCGCCACGTGTGTGACACGCAGTGGGCCACTGTCGCTGGGACTCCCACCGCTGCTGCAGCGGCTGCTGCCGCCGCCGCCACTGCTGCTTCTGAAGCTGGCTGAGGGCAGCTGCGCGCTGCAGGCCGCTAGCAGGTGCGCGGCATGGCTCAGCCAGCCCCCTGTGGCTGCATCAGTCTCATTGTACAGCTCCTGCAAGAAAGGCAAAAGCCGGAGAGGTGGTCCTTACGCCAGCTGAGCAAGCACACTGGGCAAACCAAGTCTCTCACAACACTTGCAAGCCTCTAGCTGCACATCTGCGTCTTAGTCCTGGGCAATTAGGACGGGCAATCCCACACCTCCCTCCTGCACCTCCCCCACACCTGCCACTCCTGCCGCTGCGCCGCCGTGCCGAGAGCACCCAGCCCAAACTTCAGCAGCGTGTTGATGTGACGGTAGCGATAGGCTGCTTTCCGCAGGCTGGCATCGTCCAGTGCCTGGCTGGCGGCCGAGCCAAGCAACAGCCGCCCGCTAGGTGGCGGCGACGGCGGGCCTCCGCCTGCCGCCCCCTCTGCTGCCCCCTCTGCCACCGCCTGCTGCTGCTGCTGCTGCTGCTGCTGCTGCTGCTCAGACCCGGGCTCGCCGCGGCCCACAGCAACTGCTGCGGCGGGCGGTGCGGGGTGTGCCGCTGCCGCGTGCTGCTCTGGTGTGTGGCCCGTTGAGCCGGCTGGCTGGAAGCCATCGCTGGTCCAGTCGTAGCCTGCCAGGCTGGCGCCATCATCAAACTGCTGGATGTCTTCCAAGCACGTTTGATCGTACTCTTCCAGCTGCAAATGGGCAGGGCAGCAAGGCAGGGGAGCGGACAGTGTGGGGACATAATGGATGAGCCACCTTGGTGGCCTCCCATGAAGATGGCACCCATGCTCCCTCAACACTGTTAGCAAAGCAAGCTGGGCCCTGTGCAACCGCTCAGCAGCCAAGCCACAAGCTTCCAGCCCCAGCCTCGCACCTCTTGGAAGAAGAACTTGTCATCGCAAAGCGCCAAGAGCGCGGCCTCCCACCGCCGCCCCAGCTGGCGCAGCTGGTCTGTGTCGTCTGGCCGCCGCTGGGACGCCGCCCATGAGCCGCTGATGAGGGAGTTGAAGATCAGGAGCGTCTAGCGGGCAGGACAGGAGGGATGGCTGGGTCAGGAGGGAGCAGTGACTCGGGCGGCACTCGCATGTGCGGCGCTGGGAAGAGGGGTCGTTGCAGCGGCAGCTGCGAGCAGCACGCGTTGACGCAGATGGCAAGCAGGACATTCTCACCTCGTCCAGGTCCCAGACAATCACCAAGTGCCGCTCGGCTGGCTCGGCTGGCTGGGTGGTGGCGGCGGCGGCAACAGTGGCGGCGGCAGCAGCCTGCTGCTGCTCGGTGCGCTGTCGCTTGGCCGAGTTCTGCATCGAATCAAATGCTATCGTGGCACGCAGTTGGGCACCGCTGAGTGGCCAACAACGCAGCGCTCGGCCGAGCTCGGGCGAAGAACTTGACGTTTGCGAGCAACTGTGACTGAACGCACCTCTTGTTGCGCCATCAGGACTCCTTGCGGCGCTTGAGATTGCGTGGGCGCGCCCAGGGGCCCTTGCGTGGCCTCCTGCTCTCCGCCCGCCTGGCAGCGGCTGGCACCACGTTGTTGCAGTTTGGTTGTTGCTTGCATGTTTGCCTGCCTCTTGCACTGTTGAACCTCTCCAAGCCCCCTGCCCCTGCCCTCCTGAGAGCAAGTGTTACAGCTCAGTCTGAATATCAGCAAGCAGCTGATGAGCGCCAGCGGCAGCGGGGGCAGGCAGCGGCGAGGGAGGAGTAGCGGAGCAGTAAGCAGGGCACAGGGCAAACAGGGAAGGGGATAAGGTCTCCAGTTAGACAATAGCAGCAATAAATAAGGGTTCTTGCCAAAATTCGGCGTGGCCGCGGGCGGGGCAGCAGCAGCCGCGCTGCTTGCGTCTGCAAGCCCGGCAGCAAGGGGTGTCGAGTCCGTTGGGAGGCGGTGCTTTCAGCCGCGGGTAGGACAGCACGCGTGGTTGGGAGGGGACAGAAGGGACGGTGCCTCAGCCGTACAACTGCTCGTGCACCGCCCACATCTTCTCCAGCGTGCGGGCGGTGGTGGCATTGGGCTGGATGGCGTGGTCGGCGCAGGCCTGCCAATGCACATGGTGTAAGGGAGGCAGAAGGAGGGCATTGGAGCTGCTGTGCCGCCACGAGCTGGCCAGCAATGCATCAATGCCCTCTCATGTGAACAGGGCAAGCCCAGCCAAGTGGAGTGGCCAGTCCCTCTCCTAACCCCACACACCTGCGCCACCAGCGCCTCAGCGTCCTTGGGGTGGGCAGTCGGGCACAGCGACAGCGCCCTGCAGCAGTGGGGCTTGCAGGAAGTTTCAGTGAGGTTGCAGGCAGATGCATCTCGCCTTGCTTTGCTCCACCCGCCATTCTGATTCACTCCGTTCAGTGGCCAGCCAGTGCCACCTAGACTACCCATCCCGCCAGCACCGCAAACCTCACTTGAGCATGCCGTTGAGGGAGTCCACGTCAACATTCGAGGCGCCCTCGCCCTCTGCCTTGCCTCCACTGTAGCCAGCTAGCTCTTCAATGGAGCCATCCCGCAGTCCCACCGACACCGACCGCAGGCCGTGGGTGGCAGAGGGCAGCGAGAAGGAGCCATCATCGGAGCCTGTGCCTAGGCCGTCGGCGCAGGGCGACCAGGGGGCGCCTGGGGGCGTGCAGCGTGCCGAGAAGGCGTCCTGGCGCTGCAGCAAGTCCTGGCCAGATGGCGGCCGGTTCAGGCTGGTGTGCCTGGGGAGACAAGTGATGGGGCAGTGGGGAGGGAACACAGGATCAGGAGGGAGTGTGGTGATGCACACGGGACAGCAGGCTGGGGCACCCGTTGCACACTGCTGGGGCATGCTTTGCACACCAGCCTGCCCACTGCAAGGCAAGCCCCCAGGCTCACTTGACGCGCCCAGCGCTGCCCCGGCTGCTGCTCGCTGGCGAGGCGCCGCCCAGGCGCGACAGGCTGCCCTTGCGAATCACAAACTCCTCTCCCTCCCATTCGCCGGGCGGCAGGGGGCTCAGCGCGTCGGCGTGCGGGCTGGGGCGGTCGTTGCGGCGCACCACCTCCCCATCATCATCTGAGTCGCCCAGCACCCCACTGCGTTGCCGGCAGCTGAAGGGGCTGGCGCAGCTGAAGCAGCCCCACTTCTGCAGATGTGAGAGGAGGGAAAGCTGGGTGTGAGTGGGCAGGGCGCTGAGGTTGATGGCGGAGAGGCACCTCATGCAGATGCAGTTGCAGCTCACAAGCCTGTGCCTTGACAGCCTGCCAAAATTGAGCCACAAGCATGCCGACTCCGCTGCTCACCGGGTTGCTGCCACGGCTGCGCTGCTTGCTGCTGCCACTAGACCGCCCCAGCAGCGGGTCTGGGGAGGTGCCGTCGCCACCGCCATCTGGCGGTGACGCCAGGTGCGAGTGCCAGGCGGGGCCGCGCATGGCTGACCGCAGCGGCAGCTGTGATGTCTGGCGGTCGGCGCAGGAGGGGGCATCCAGGCTTGACCGCCCGCTATGCACGCTGCCACCGCAGTCGGCAGAGCCGCGCATTGCAGCATCGCCGCCCTCTGACACCATGCTGGCCTGCCGGTGGATTGCAGCCGCCAGCCCTGCTGCCGCCGAGGGCAGGCGGCCGGCGTGGGCTGCCATACCAGCCTCTTCACGCAGCCGCGCCTGCAGGCTCTGCCAGGAGGTGACGTCTGCGCTGCGCTCTGAGCCCCAGGAGCTGCGCAGGTCCGTCTCCATGTCCTGGCCGGTGCTGCACCGCGCCAGGCCGCTGGTGCGTGCTTGCCCGCCCAGCCGGCTGCCGTGCCGGGCCTCGCCCTCGTGGTGATGCTGTGCATGAGGCGCTAGCGGTGCAGGGCGTTGATGCTGGTGCTGCTGCGTGGCGCGGGGCGAGAGCGGGGCTGCGAGAGGGGCCTGCGAGGCAGGCAGCTGCGGCGCGCAGGGCTGCTGCGACTGCTGCTCTCCTATGGGCTGCTGCTGCTGCTGCTGCTGCTGCTGCTGTGCCTGCTGTGGTGCCGCCGCCTGGGCGCCGGATGATGCCGCAATCGCGTGCTGCCACTCCAGGCTGCTAAATACGGAGCCAGGGGGCGGGTGGCAGGGCACCACGCCACTAGCTCCCGGCTCGGCCGGGACCGCAGCCACTGGCGCCAGCCCGGGGCCGCCGTCCAGGCTGACCGCGCGCCGCTGCTGCGCCACGGCGTCCCGCTGCCGCTGCGATGCCAGACGCCAGGCGGCTACCTGCCGCAGCTGCCGCCGCTGCTTGTCAGTGGGGGCGGCCGCGGTGCCTGCAGCCTGCCGCTCGAAGCTGCCGGCGGCAAAGGACGGCGCGTGGAGGCCGCTGGCTAGCGGCGAGAAGCCGGGCTCGGCACTGGGCTGGGGCGCCAGCAGGCCCTGCAGAGGATGCAGGAGGGGCAGAGGGGCATCCATGCTGGCAGTGTACTCGCTGTGGAGTGCAGCAGCAGTGCGCGGCGGCTGGTAGAGCAGGGGGACGAACCGCCGCGTCGAGCTGCGGCTTGCCCACCTGCGCAAGCGGGCCCGCGGGCTCCTGGCCCGCTGATCCAGCCGCATCTAGCGCATCAGCGGGTGCGCTGAAGGCGGGTGCTAGGGGAGGGTCGTGCAGGGGCAGCTCGCGGGCCGCCGGGCTGCCGCCACCTGCGGCAGCGGGTGCGGCGGCGGCGGCGACGGGTCTGGCGCGCGGCGGTGTTCAAACGGCTCTTGCGGTGCCCGGCTGCCGGCGGCATCGGGTCCCGCCCGCCACCCTCCCCTCACCATTGAGGCGCTTGGGGGGCGAGGTCCAGCAGGCGTCCTCGTCCAGGCTGCCAAGCGCCTGGGCCACCTGCTGGGCCGGTGGCCGCCGCTTACGCTGCCTGGGGGCGCTCCAGGGTGAGTGCTGCTGCTTCTGGCCGCCCTTGGTGCAGGGCGGCGTCGCGCCGCGCGTGTTTGTGGCGTCCTGCATCCCTAACGCATCGCTGCGGCCTCCCCAGCCCCCAGGACGCTGCAATGAAACGCAGCAACGCGCGCAAACAGCGGGCGCGGGCAGGGCAGGGCAGCTGTCGGCGGCAGCCGGTGGCAGGCGGCAGCAGGCAGCGTGCCGATGCGGCCCTCTCCGGTGCGGCCCGCCCCGTCCCAATATTTTGTCCTGCTATGGCACCTTGGCACTCCAACATCATTGCTTTCTACTAGCTGTTGCACACACATTCCATGCGTTGTGCCCGCCGCAAGGAGGGATGCGCACCGAAGGGCAAAGAGCCTCCTGCTCTCCAGTCCATCCTGTGGCACACAGCAACTGGAGTTCATCCCCCTTGTGCTGCCAGCCAGGCTGGGATCGCTGCACCAGCAGGTTTGGAATAACGTGAATAACACTGACCGTTCAACAAAATGGCAATCAAATCACTCTTGCACACACTCAACAGTCCCACAGGCCACAATCTTGGTGCAAAACGGCTGCCCAGAGTTCCTCAGTTCTGCCCTTACTGCCGCCCCCGCTGCTGCTCCGCCTGCCCCTCCCGTGGCCCCGTGATCAGCCAGGCCGCCAGGCCGAAGAAGGGCACAAAGCGGTAGGCAGGTGCGGCGCCGCAGGCGCCCAGCAGCCAGGCCTGCCACACGCCGTACAGGCCAGCATCCACCACAAAGGCCCAGTCCACCCGGCTGGTGCTGACCAGCGTGATCAGGTACTGCCAGCGCTCCGACAGGTCCCCAGCCATCTCCGGCCGCGCAAGCGCCGCCCAACCCAGGCTGAACGCGCCCACCGCCGCCGCGATGGCTCCGATGGCAGGGGCATACGCCGGCAGGAGGGGCGGCTCTGCCCCCTGGGCCGCCGCCTGCTGCTGCTCTTCGGGGCTGTCTGGCCGCAGCCGCTGAGCCAGATAGATTGGGAAGAACACGTTGGTCAGGAACTGTGAGGAGGGAGGGCAGGGTGAGGGCAGGATGAGGGCAGGGTGAGGGCAGGGTGAGGGCAAGGTGGGGGCAGGGTGGGGGCCATGGTCAATCGCCATGTGCACAAAATGGAGGACTTGTGAGGCAGGAGATGGGCGGGAGATCTTACGTGTGAACATGGCCGCAACACCATTGCAGCAAAGCTCCTGATGCTGCAACCTCGCCGCCAGCCATGCGTTGAAGCTAAACGCTACCCAGCATGAACGCACACTCCACTGCTGTACCAGCGTGGCCTCACCTGGGTACCCAGCCAGAGCGGGAAGCGGTTGGGCACGCGGCGGCCCAGCGGGTCAGCCAGCATGACCGGCCACCTGCAATGGTGGGGCGCCGGGGAGAGAGCAGAGCAGCTGCTCACTGCGCAGCTTGCACCACCACCACTCAACACTTGGCCACAGCGTATCACCTTCGCAGTGCAACGCTACTTCGCAGGGCGTGCACCGCAAGCGGAGCCGCTCCTGCCTTGCTGCACCCGCTCACCATACATCAACAGCCAAACCCTCCTGTCGCCCCACTCACCACATGAGCGACCAGGCGTTGACTGCGTTGAACAGCGCCTCGCTCACGGGGTGCTCAGCCACGCAGGGCACTGGGTTGAGCCCCAGCTCAGCCAGCCCAATGTTGACGTAGAAGAACTGGAGGCAGTGGGAAATGAAGGCGAACATGAAAGACACAAAGATGGGGAGGGGCCCAGTTCTGGAAGCCCAGGTGTGCTGCTAGGCATGGTCAAGCGACGGCAAGCCTGTGCGGCAGACACACGTGTGTCTGTCTGCGTGCGTGGCAACCCAGCAGCCTGTGGGCAAGCACCTCGCCCTCACATTCAGCGATTGATTTAGAACGGCCTGCCAGGTCTCAGGCGGCGTCTGCCACAGCGGAAGCCCAGGGGCGGTGGTCGACAGCAGGACGAACCCAAAATAGCTGCGGCAGTGGAGGGCGGTGGCAGTGGCTGGAGCTCAGCAGGTGTGACCGTACGCAGATTGCCTGTCTAGCTGAGGGCAGGCGTGGAAAGGAGCGCCTGCCAATCTCCATAAACACGTTCCTCACAAAACGCGCCTCACCCAAAGTAGAAGGCCCACATGGCCCCGCTGGCAATGGGCAGCGTCTTGAGCACCGCGGGGTTGGCATTGGGGCCCAGCTTGCGCACCTGCGGCAGCAGGAGAGGGAGGGCCAGCCAGCATGGGCACAGGCATGGACCACAGGCGGAGCTTACATGCACGGTGAAGGCATGGCAGGCGCATGCACTGCCACATCTCAGCAGCAACCCGACATGGCAGAAATGCTATTGCATGTGCGGCAGGGTGGGAGATTGAGCAGGCCACCAGCTGCCCAGGCGGCGGCGCACCAGGGGAGCAACCAGGCTGATGCCCTTGAGCGCTGCATCGCCCGGCTTGATGGACGGCTCAACAATGTCGCGGGCAAACACGATCTGCAGAGGGGGGCAGGTTTGTATGATGCCAGGTTAGCGCATGAGGATGACAGCCGCAGGGCATGCATGGCGGCGGGTGGTCCATGGAGTCTTGCCAACCGCTCCCTACCACCAGGCTTCAGCTCGGCCCTGCTGCAGCAGCTTGCAGCCAGCCGCGGCAGGCGGCCTCACCTTGCCCTGGTCGTTCACTTCATAGAACGAGCAGCCCCGGGAGAACGGGAACTCCACGGGCTGCCCATCCTCGCCAATGATCTCCACATGCCTGTGGGGCAGAAAAGGCGTGCAGCTGGTTCAGTGGGCCATCACGGCACAGCACGACGCACAGACCCTTAAACAGTCCCGGCCCGGCGGGAAGGGATCGGCTCCGTAACGACAGCATGGTGGGCCGGCCAGGTATCGGCAGCCATGGAATGAATCTGGCCTTGCAAGGGCGCAACGCACCAGCGCACGCCGACGCGGCGCGGGTCTCCATCCGTGATGTCCTCCACACAGAAGCGCACATCCGCAGGCACCATGCGCTCCACCTACAAAGCGGGGCAGGCCGTGGGCGGTTGCGGCGAGACAAGAGTGCTGAGCTGACGTGGGTGAGATTGCGTACAACTGCCGAACCCGGCCGGAGCTGCTGCACACACCAACTGTGCAGGGAAGCAACTTGCAAAGCGCCTGCCAAATGTCCAGCACGGGGGCTGGCAAGGACATGCTTTCAGATGCTGCCACAACTGTGTTTCGCGCAACTCGCCCGTGCGCACCTCGGCGAAATATGCGCCGATGGCCCGCTTGCCCACAAACGCGTCCTGGTGGACCAAGTCCTGCAGCGGCGCAGCGAGACAGAGAAGAAGGCGTGTGTCAGCTATTAATGCAGCGGCACAGTGCATCGCCAAGTTGCGGTGCAAGTGTCCGCAACCGGTCCTGAACATGCCCTTGGCCGCCACTCACCTCGTACACACAGTCATCTGCAATCAGCTCCTCCACTATCCGACTGATCTGCTTGGTATTGTAGTACTCGTAAAAATCCAGGGCTGCCTGCTTGGCGGTGCGCGGCTGCCTGCCGGTTGTGGTGCCGCCGCGGCTGCCGCTGCGGGTGCCGCCCTCTCGAAGGCCAACCGCCTCTTGCAGCCGCTGCCAGGCCTGCAGCAGCAAAACAAAAGCGTGATTTGAGATATATACCAGTAGTGCACCAGGAAACAGGAGCCACAAAGGCAGCAGTAGCCCAGGCACTCGCCTGCGCTCGCACATCGGCTCGCTGCCGCTGGCGGCGCGGCCCAGCGGCGGCGCCCCGCGGTGGTGCAGCAGCGGCCCTGCAATGCGCGCCGCCGATCGCGGCTGCCGTGCACGATGTGCTGGCTGCAGGCATTGGCGCGTCGCGTTTGTGGCTGGCCAGGCAGGACTCGTGCGAGGGTGTTCAGCGGCTGCGCTTTGAGCTTCAGCGCCCGCACCCAGAGTTGGAAGTGACGATAACAAGCGCACAAACGCATCGGCATCCCCGGCTGCTGGACTGGCGTCCTGGCCGCCCCTGCTGTGCGTGGCCCGGCAGGGCTGCACATCTCTCTGCCGGCAGGCAATGCCGCTCTTAATTGCTCACTATGTTACATGAGATGAAATGCACGCACTTGGGAGATCACACACACAGCTGAGCAGGACAATCGATTGATAATACGCAGTGGCTACGGCCGTGCGCCAACGAGACCAGCAGCTCCCATCGTCTGCTGTCACAACCGTGCCTTCATCTCCTCAATGGTCTCCTTCAGCTCCTTGCTCGCCTGCATCAAGGGATGGATGGCCTCGCTCGCTCATCACCAGGCAGCTGGCTGCTGCAAGGAGGCAGCCGATGCTGCACTGCTGGCCCCCTCACGTGGGGAACATTGCCCGTTGAAGCTGTGCGATGCAGCAGGCAAGCACCCCAGCCGCCTGCTCGGCTGCAGACACTTGCCTGCATCTCCAGCACAATGTCGCAGCCGCCCAGCAGCTCGCCACGCACGTACAGCTGCGGGTACATGAAGGAGCGCGGGCTGCTGAAAGGGGGGCAGCACAGCGTGGAAGCAGGCGCAAATCGTGCGGGCTTGCACCGCTACACCACGCGGGCTGTGGCACATCCATGCTTCCGCGGCTGCACTAGCACCCACCCCGAAACTGCCACTCGGCGGTGAGGCGTTACCCTGGCACGCTCCCCGACCCGCCTGCCCCACACAACCCCGTTCTTGCCTGCGGGTATGTGGGCCAGTTTGAGTAGTCCTTGAGCCCCTGCCGCACCGCCTCGTCTGACAGGATGTCAAAGGACCCAAAATCCTCGCCGGCTTCCTGCAGCGCCTCCACCACCTTTCGGCTGAAGCCGCAGCGTGGGGCGTCGGGCGTGCCCTGTTGGGGGCATGAGGAAGGCGGGGCGGGGCGGGGCAAACAGGTCAAGTTGTGTGCAGCTCAGGCGCGCAAGCTGAATACCCGCTCTGCACGTCCACGGCAGCCGATTGGCTCAGCGGTAAGAAAGTAGCACAGCGTATGCACAGCTATCGCTGAATGCAAGTGTGCCAGCAGTTGCCCCATGCCAGGGCCAACCCACCTTCATGAACAGCATGACCGGCTGCTGGTTGACCAGCTGCTTCAGCCGCTCCTGCAGGCTGGGCGCCGCCCCCCGCGCCTTGTCCAGCTCCGCCTTCAAATCGCCAGACTCCTGTGGGACAGAGATTGGCGACACCGGGGATCGATGAAGGAGCTGCTGGGTCCATGGAGGCAGGGCAAGGTCTGAGCCAGCGGCGCCTGCAAGTCGGCAGGCACCCTGCAGCGCCTGCTTGCCTGCATCTGCGGCGTGCGTTGCAGCAGGCAAATCAGCCGGCCTGTTGCCCTCCTGCACACTTGCCTGCATCTCCAGCACAATGTCGCAGCCGCCCAGCAGCTCGCCATTCACGTACAGCTGCGGGTATGTGGGCCACTGCGAGTACTCCTGCAACGGAAGGTGGTTGGTGGCGCAAGGGAGCGGCTGAACAGGCAGCTGCACGTTGGCCGAAAAACGCACAGCACCAGCTGCACAGCAGCAAGCCATGCACACACGCTGCGCAGCCCTGCGGCCCTGCAGCCACCAGTAGCTCGTCTGTCCCTGACCCCCCCATGCCCGTGCGTACCTTGAGCCCCTGCCGAACAGCCTCGTCCGACAGGATGTCAAAGGAGCCAAACTGTGCGCCGCACTGCTGCAGAGCATCCACCACCTTTCGGCTGAAGCCGCAGCGCGGAGCCTCGGGCGAGCCCTGCCGGTGGAGACTGAGGGCAGGGAGGGGCTTGAGGCAGGCGCTGGACACGCATGCACTGGAGCAAAAACTAGCATGCACCGCTGGGCAGGGTCGGCAGGGGGATGCGGGAGCAGTCGTGAGCGCGTGCATGGGAAGCCAGACAAAAGTGATTATGCTGCGGCGTGCAGGTGTGGGGTCCGCGCATGTCAGGGCAAGGATGACTGTGTAAGCTGTGCTTTCCTCCTTGGGGGCACCGCCTGTTGTATTTGCTCGGAGGCGGGCCCTCGGGCGCTCAGCCGTTCTCATCACCCATGCGCGGCCCCGGGCGGTGTGCATGCGGAGCAACAACAAGTGCAGGCATGGCAGGAGGTGCATGCAGCGAGCGGTGAATGCAGGTGGGCAGTGCGATGCATGCAGGTCCACCAAAGAACACGATGCATGGATGCAATGCATGGGTGCAGCATGCGACAGCAGAACATGCAACCAAACCCAGCGTGGCAATCGCGTGCATTCATCACGCACCACTGCTTGCACCGCACTTCAAACTGCCATGCCACCCCAGCCCCACCTTCATGAACAGCATGACCGGCTGCTGGTTGACCAGCTGCTTCAGCCGCTCCTGCAGACCGCCGCCGCCCACAGCCGCTGGCGGCTGCACGGCTGCCGCCGCCGGCGCGGGTGCCGCCGCCGCTGCGCCCGCAGCCCCACCCGCAGCCAGCGACTGAAACTTGGTGGTCAGCGCTGCGGCATCTGCGCCCTCCAGGCTGTCCGCCACCTGCCCATCCCGGAAGAACAGGAAGTAGGGCACCACAGACACGCCATACTTCTCCGAAACGTCCCCAGCTTCCTCCGCCTCCACGCGCAGCGCGGCGACGGAGGGAGAGTCGGCCGACAGCTGCCCGAGGACGCTGTCCAGGAAGGCGCACGGCTCGCACCAGGCCGCCCAGAAGTGCACCACCGCCTGGGGCAGAGAGGGGTGGAGGTGCGGCGAGGGGGTGTAAGCCGGCAGGGAGGAGGCAACTGCAGCAAGCTGGCAACGGCGGCAAGCTGGCGGCGGCTGGGCAGGAGCAGGCCCGCGCCGGTGCGGCCGCCAACGCACCAGGCGGTGGCCTTCCAGCGCCTTCTGCAGCTCGGGCAGCGACTTGCAGTCCTGCATACTGAGCCTGTGCTCGCAATCACGCAGGCGAGCTGCTCAGCGGGCCGTCGGGGGCTGGCAGGGGGAACCGCTATCGCAGCACGATCAATGGCAATGCACAGGGAGCAGGAGCACCGAGCGCTTGTGGCGCAGCAGGCAGCACGACGACTTGCATGCGCCGCAGGAGCTCCTGATGCCAACGATTCGGTCTTAATTGCACTCCGCATCTACCATAGACTCCGCGGCAGCACCAGCCAGCCTCGCCGAAAGGCACACAGGCGCGACCACTGTCGACCCACCTCCCTGGGCGGCCCGGCGGCATGGGTGACGACGCAGGAGCAGCGGGAGAGGGCGACTGCAGACCAGGCGTGATCCTGGTGCGGCCGCGTCCTTGTGGGTGCCTGCGCCGCTGCCGCCGCCGGCGCCTTTGGTGCCCGCGCTGCCGACTGCAGTTTCTCTTCTCTCTTCGCTGCCTGGCTGGCCCGCAGGTCACTGGCGGCGCAGGCTTCATTGGCAGCCACGTGGTCACTCGCCTGGTGGAGCTGTACGGTTACCGGGTGCGCCGCTGCTGCGCGTTGCAGCGCCGCTGGTTTAGGCGCAAGGCATAGGCTGCCCTTGTCTGCTGGTCGGGCTGTCTGCGCTGCTTACTCATCACCCAGCCTGAGACACAGCAGTGTGAGGTATTCATGCCGTGATGTGCTTTGCTCCTGACAGGTGGTGGTGCTGGATAAGCTCGACCCTTGCGCCTCGCTGCACAACCTGCGCAGCGTGCACAACTCCCCGCACTTCAAGTGAGGCCGGCGGCTGCGCTACCCCTCAACACGCAGCACCGCGCTGCCCTCAGTGCCGGCCTACATCACCCCCTGTGGAACGCCAGCTGCTGGCTTGTGACTCTGCTGCCTACTGTTGTGCTGCCACAGCATGCGCTAACTCGCTGCTGCGCTGCCGACCCCCCTGCCCCCCCCGCCCTGCTGTGCTGCCCAGCATGCTGCCCCTCATCCCTGCCC
>VIYQ01002633.1:0-10609 GCA_009928355.1 Chlorella sp. CH2018 | reverse complement strand
GGGTGGGTGGGTGGCTGGGCGTAGGCAGGTGGAAAGGGGGGTGCAGGGTGTGGGATGGCTGGAAACACGTCAGTGGCCAGAGCAGAGCAACAGCTTCAGTAGCAGTGCTCAGGATCACGCTGCGTGCACGCCCTGCCCGTGTTGAAAACAAAACGGCACGCCCCTTCGCCCCCACGCACCAAAGTCGTCAAACACGCGCTCGCGGTCAAAGGGGAAGGGGGTGGGCACAAACAGGTCCTTCTGCAGGTACTCGCGCAGCACGCCCACCAGCAGGAACTGGTACGGCTTCTTGGCCACCTCCTCCTGCGGGGTGGGTGGGGGGCGGTGGGAGCGGGAGCGGGCAGGTGAGAGGGACTGAGTGCGTGCAGGCAATGCCGTGGTGGGGGGCAGGTCAGACTCCCCGCATGAAGCATGCTAGAATGCATGCACCCTGCTCCTTGGCCGTCAAGTGAAATGCGAATAGCTCCGCACACCTCTGTTCCACCCTCCAACCTGCCCAGCGCCTACACTGCATGCCCTGCCCCCACCTGCTTCTCCACCGGCTGCTCTGCACTTGGATCGTTCCGGCTGAACATCTGGGCAGGCATTCCCATGTTTGCGTCCTTGCCGGGGGGGCCCTGGTTGCCGGCGGTGCCAGGCAGGAACACAACCTGTCCGAGGGGGAGGGGCAGGGCGTGGCAAGCATTGCTGAGAATGGTCCACGGGAGACATTGGTGTGTGGACGGCGCCCTGCAACATGCCCCGACCGCGCAACCGTACAAGTCTGCAGTCCCTGCTCACCTCTCGCAGGATGGAGAAGCGCGGCTCGTGTGTGGCCAGCGCCAGCATGATGAGGTCGGCATCCAGGCCGTAGATGCAGTGGCGGGTGAGCGGGTCGTACCCGGGCAGACCCTGTAGCCGATGAGGGGGAGGGAAGAGGGGAAGGGGTGAGAGTCTTGGTGCGGTGGTGGGCTGGCAGGCAGTGGGCTGGGAGGTGAGCAGGGGCTGTAGCAACCTTAGCTCCCGACCTGTTTTAGTACCAGCTCACAGCCGGGCATCCAATCAGCTCCATGCGTTCCATCAAACAGGAGCACCAGCTGGCCACCCAGCTGCCCACGCACCCGCTGCTCGCGGATGTAGGCCATGATCTTGTGCTCGCCCTCGCCCGGGCTGTTGGCGTCTGACAGGATGACCTGGCAGGGGGAGGAGGCGGCAACAGGGGGCAGGAGAGTGGCATGAGCCACTCAACTTGGCAGCGCAGGGCAGCAGGCCACGAACGCAGCCTTGACGTCTGCCGCATCCTGCGTCAGCTGGTCGCCCCTGCCCCTGCCCACACTTCCTCACCCACACCCGCACGCATCCCTGTCCACGCTTGCCCACCTTGACATTGCGCCAGCCGGGGTCCTGGTTGAGGCGCTGGTGCACGTAGTACTGGAGCGCGATGGACAGGCGGTGCATGAAGGGGGTGCCGGGGGTGATGACGTTGGAGTCAAACACCGCGCTCTTGTCCTTCTTGGGCACCTTGATGCCCTGCGGGGTTGGGGTGCGGGTGAGCACCGGGCGAGCATGCTAGGAATAGATGATTCATCCTGATGTAGAAAGTGAGCAGCAACCTCAAGGACTAGAGGCGACTAGCAAACGACAGCGCGCCGCATCCACCCCACCACTTCCACCCCACCGCACCCCGCCCTCCCCCACATGACATGAGCGCCCACCTGCTTGGCAAACTCCTCCCGCAGCTTCTCCTCCTCCTTCTCACGCTCCTCCGCCTCCTGCGCCGCGCGGAAGCGCCGCGACCGCTGCTGGTTCATCTTGGCGCGTGGAGCCACACCATCTGCGGTGGCGGGGTGGGAAGAGAGAGGCCGGGTTGGAGTGGCTGGGTGTGCCAAGGGGGGTGGACACAGAGTGGGTGGAGCTAGCAAGCATCCGCAGCCTGCAGCACGTGGGCCGTCAGGCTGTGACGCTCAACAAGCTTGCTCCCGCAACCCACAGCCGGCGCACCGATGGCCATGTAGAGCAGCTTGCGGGGGCGCACGATGGCAAACAGGCGGTCGATGTAATCAAACATGGTGAGGAACACCTCCTGGAGGGGGGGTGGGAGCAGCAACGCTGCAACTGGTTGGTTGCAGCGCCGGCCGTGCTGGAACAGGCGGGGCGGGGCTGCATGCAAGCTGCGCCGTGCTGCGCTGCTTCCCCAGTGCTGCGGGCTGCGCCCAGCCCCCTCAGCACGCCTGAGCACCCCCTCAGCTGCTATCACTCGGCGCCTGCCACCCCAGCGCGCACCTCCTCGGTGGTGGGTGCGGGGCGGTCCTCTGGGTGGAAGCAGGGGTGGATGATGCCATTCATGTCCAGGTACAGGCAGTCGTACTCCACGCCGTTGGGGTTGGGCTGGCTGGTGTCCACCGGCACCTCCACGCCGTTGATGACCTGGCAGCAGGCAGCGTGCGGCAGGGGGGGCGGGGCGGGTGATGGTGCAGCAGGCGAGCAGCATGGTGTGGTTGTAGCAGCAGCAGCAAGCAGCGAGTGCGGAGCTGAGCCGCGCGCTGCGGCTGGTGGCCGCTGCCTGTCTGCCGCTCTCCAGCTGCAGCGCCGCGGCTGGACCCCAAGCACACACCTGCACCTCATCCTCAACCACGTCCTTCACAATTTTGGGGTACCTGCGAAGCGAGGATGGGCCGCACTGGAGCTCAGTGCAATGCGCTCCAGCAGGGTGCCCACCGCGGCACCATCGATTGGCACCATTGCGCAGCCAGCGCTGACAGGGTGCACGGCAGCAGAGCCTAGCATCTGCGCTGCGTGCCTCACCGGTTGGCCAGCCATCTGTAGAATGAGGGGACCTGCAGGCAGGGGTTCAAGGCGCCCCGGCGTTGGCGATGCATCAGGGTGGACAGTCGGTCAAGTGGCGGCAGCGGCGGCGGCACGCGCACCACGGCCTCCTGGGGCTTCCCCTGCACAAGCCCGCATACCCATCCAGCCTCACCCCCATTCCTCAGGCTGCCAAGGAGCCGAGCACGGCGTGGGAGCCGCCAGCGAGCAAAGTGGCAAACGGGTGCGTCGCCTGGCGCTGTCCCAGAGGCGTCTCTGCCTGTTCCAAAGCTCTGCACAGTCTGCAGGCTCCGATTGAAACGGCGGCAGCGAGTGGGCCGCTGGAGGGCCGCTGTGGCCGCTCGGGCAGGCTGGAGAGTGCCTGCCTACGCCCGCTGCGTGTGCATCGACACTCGGATGGCGTGCACGAAACGGGGGACAGCGCGAGGAGGGCGCTGGCGCGCGCATAGAGCACTCATGCAAACACGCCCATGCGTGGCCGCCGAGAGGTCGTGCAGGGGCTGCTGGGCGCCCGGATCACCGCAGCATCAACCGCCGCGTTGGTAGAGCTGGCCGTTTGCAGCTGGCAGTCCGTCCACGCCCGTCGGCAACTCGGCTCGGCTCGCTCGGCAGCCCGTGCACAAACCCATTTGCAGCAAAAAGCTCCAAGAACGTCTGCAACAGATTTCAAGGCAGCAGCACGACGGAATGAGCGCGGACTCGGGCGATGAGCGTGACGCCGCCGCGAGGTGCGGCTTTCAGGCCCTGCCGCCGCTGCTGTGTGGCGTGCTGCTGCCGAGGAGGGCGCAGCATAAGCCGCAGGGCGGGTGCAAGCCGGCAGCCGCCGGCGTTGGCCGCCGCCTGCCGCGCAGCGCTTCCGCTGCTGCTCAGCCTCTCGTGCCCACAGATGGCCTGCCACGGCCTGCCCCTCCTCTGCCCGCCAAGCAGGGACCAGGACCGCTACCTGCCCATCGCCAACATCAGCCGCATCATGAAGCGGGTGCTGCCGGCCAATGCCAAGATCGCCAAGGACGCCAAGGAGACTGTGCAGGAATGCCTCTCCGAGTTTGTCTCCTTCATCACCAGCGAGTGAGCGCAAGGGCAGGGCAGGGCAGGGCAGGCAGGGGGAGCGGGGCGTGCTGCTCTGCTTGTTGCTGGCTGGCCGAGGCAGGGAGGCGCCAGCAAGCGTGGCCAAGAGCAGTGGCATGGGCAGCATGGGATGGGAGCCACTCGCAGGCGAACCACTCCCTGCGGCTGCCGCACCTTGCGCCCACCTTCTGTGCCCCATGTGACCTCTGCGCCGCGGCTCACTGGTGCGTGGCCTCCTCCCCTGCCGTGCGCTCCCACACAGGGCCTCCGACAAGTGCCAGCGCGAGAAGCGCAAGACGGTCAACGGCGACGACCTGATCTGGGCCATGACCACGCTGGGCTTTGACGAGTACATCGAGGTGCGGGATGGCACGCTGCTGAGGCGGGGGTGTGGCTGGGAGGACACTTGCCATACTGCCATTAGCAAGTCGACAGTTTGCTGCATGAGTGGCTAGCCGTTACTCTTGTGGTTGCGCAGTGCTCTCATCGCCCCACCTCACCACTGTGATGCCATCACCACCCAGCCTGCTCACCCGCTACCACTCTCCCCCTCCCCCGCACAGCCGCTCAAGGCATACCTGGCCAAGTTCCGGGAGGCGGAGAAGAAGGCGCTGGCAGCAACCAACAAGGCGCGGCAGCAGGACAACGATGCCTAGCGCCTTCCAGCGGTCGCTGCCCCCTGCCCGCTGTGTGGCTGCCGGCCCTGCCTCTGCCACCTGTGAATGCACCGTGTACTGCTGTGTCCGTCGATTTTCGATTCTGTACCCAGCGCGTGTTCTCCTGTCTGGTGGCTGCTGCTCCTTGCTGTCGCTCAGCCGCCATGGCAGCAACCCGCGCTCGGCCCCTTGTACCCACTTCCTTCTTTGCATGCCCCACCCTTGCCGCGCTTAACGAGTCGCACCGGCTAAAGAGTTTGCCCCCTTGGTCACTGTACCCATGCCCTCCTCCCCCGCTAACTCCACACACCTCATTCTTCACCCCATTGAGTCTGGGGCTGCGCCCCCTCCTCAGCCTGCCATCTACCTGTGCTGCGCTCTGCATCTGATCGCTGCTCTAGCTTCCTGCTTGCGCGGCCTGTGCCTGCCTGCCGAAACAACCATGACAGTGTGGCAGACAACTTCATCTTGAAAATACACGACTAGCAAACGACAACATGGGTAGAACAGAGCAGGCAGCGGCAGCAAGCCTTGCCAGCCGGGTTACGGCCGCCGGGCAGGTGTGAAGATCAGCAGGAGAAGGCTTTAAGCGAGCAACAGTGTTGGACTACACGCCAAGCGGGTTGAGCTAGGCGGCGGGCAGTGCGCAGAGCAGTGCTGTGCAGTGCAGTGCAGCGCAGCATGGCTGCTAGCGCATGCCTCAGATGCCGTACTGCTTGGCGATGCGCTTGACAAACTTCTGCACCGCAGCCGACTGGTTGCCTGCCACTGCCGCCGTGTTGGCTGCGTCGCTCCGCAGCTGCAGGGCTGCCTTGGAGGGCAGCTCGCGCAGGTCGCGTACCAGCGCTGGAGGGGCAAGGGAGATGGGGAGAGGGTGGAGGTGTGAGGAGCGGCAGTCCACCCGCCAGGCTGCAGCCCATGCACAGTTGCGTACAAGGGTGCTGACGCAGCATGTGGGCAGCTTGCACCGCACAGCCAGTGTCAGCTGTTGCCCGCCTGCCGCCCCCTCACCGTTGGCCGCCTTGCTGCTGCTGTGCACCCTGCTGCCCAGGCCCTGCAGCTCGCTGGCCGCGCTCTTCAGGTTGGACAGGCTGCGCGCGTACTCGCCCTCAGCCGCCTTCAGCCGCTCCTGCGCAACAGAGGGAGCGGAGGGGCAAGTTGGGAAAAGGCCCATGGGTGGAGAGCATGCCGGTGCTCAGCAAACCACTGCCTACGAGTGCTGAGCAGCAGCAAGCGGTTGTGCAGTCGCCAGCCCCCAACCTGGCAACCTCTCAGCACTGCCCCTGCACCCGCGGCAGCGCACCTGCAGCTTCTGCAGCTCGCCGTGCTGCGCCTCCACGCGGTCGCGCAGTGAGGCGTACCGCGTCTCTGCGCTGCGGAACATCGCCTCCTCGCTGCGGAACCTGCAGGGTGCGCATGGAGGCAAGGGTGGGTGAGCACCGCAGGGCGGCAGGGAGGTGCGTGCACCAGGCAAGGCCAAACAAGGGAATGGCACACAACCAGGTGAGAGGGCGCGAATGGCAGCTGTACACATTACCTGCTCCACAGCCTCATCCATCACACCCAGTCCACCCGCCCACTCACCTGCCCAGGGTGTGGCGGAACAGGAAGCGGCGCGGCCCCGGCAGCAGTACCGCAGCTGCCACCACGCCAGCCGCAATGCTCTCCTCCCGGTAGTCCACTGCAACGCAGCGCACGCCACGCCGCAGCAGCTCCAGCGCCTGCGCCTCGGTGGCCTGTGGTGCGGCAGAGAGCAGGGGCGGTGGGCAGCCAATCAGTATGGCCTGCCGGTGCCATCGAGCATGGCGATGCAACACTGTGCACGTGCACTCCCTGACGTGGCTTCCCATCGCCTAACGTGGCAGCACACGCCAGCCGGCTGCTGCACTGACCCAGCCCAGCCAGCAGGCAGCACCGCAAGCACAGTTCCTACCTCATAGTGCGCCACGCCGGTCTGGTAGAACTGCTCCGCCCGCGCCTTGACCGCCGAGCTCTCGCGGCTCACCTCGGCCACGCCGCTGCGGCGGGGAGACGACACAGACTGGGTGGGGCAGGAAGCATGATCATCCATCCCTATGGGGATGCACGCCACATCTGGAGTGCACCGCTCACCAGCAGCTCCTTGTGCAGGAACTGAAGGGCAACCAAACTGCTCCTGCCATCGCGGCAAGGCCGGCAGTCAACGGCAGGCGCACCTGTGTGCACCCCACCCCTTCCCACACCTGCGCACAACTTGGGAGACCTTGGAGATGCTGGCATCCAGCGCCGCCTCTGCAGAATCGGTCACCGCCTTGACCTGCTCATCCCACGCCTTGTTGGCCGCTGCCACCTTGCTGTCCCACATCTTGGCTGCACAGGGCGAGCAGGGGAGGGCAGAGGGCGTGCCGCACGGCGTGGAGCTAGTTTGCCAGGCAGTGGCTGGGAGGCTGGCGGCCCGAGGCAGCGCGCAGGTGCCACGTCGCAGCACAGTAGGCCTTGCCAGTGCGCCATCACATCCCACTCAAGCGGCGGGCCTAAGCAAGCGGTTGAACGGCAGCGATGCAGCGGCAACGGTGCGCCCTCGCCGTCGCCGCCGGGCGGGGGCACCCAACCCAAGGGCCTGCGCGTGCGCGGGCCTCCCCACCTGCATCTGCTTGAATGGAGCCCAAGCTGAAGCCGCTGCCGCCGCTGCTACCGTCCTCCTTGCCGCTGCCGGGGTTGGCCATGGCGTTTGAGGAGGCGATCAAGGCTGGGGGCTCTGATCCCCGTGTCCAGCGCCACGGCAAAAGCTCCGGCAGACAGCGGTGGACCGGGGGGAGCAGCGCATTGGAAGAGCACGTCAGCAGTGGCGGTGGTGAAGGCCAGGACGGGCCATTCACCGCCCACTGCAACTTGCTATGTCCTGGTCGGTGATCGCGCGCACCAGTAGCCTTGTGTGCGCGCCCCACAGCCGAAGAGCCTCCCCAAGAGCCCGCAGGCGGCTAGCTGCGATGGCCACGCTCGTCACTTTTGGTGCGGGGCAATGCATGGAACACACAGCAGCACCGGTGGCCCGGCCCTTGCTCCCTGGGGTGGTGGGCCTGCCCACCTCCTCTGCCGCCGCCACACACCGCCGCCGATCGCCACGTTTGCTCCGCCTGCAGACGTGGACGGCACGTTGATCCACTCAGTCGGCCCCCGAAGCAATTACCTGCACAAGGCATCATTCACTGCCGCATTCAAGGAGGTGCGCGCCGCGTGCGCCGGCACGGCACGCACTTGCAAGGCATGGAGGCACTGCGGTGGTGGCCTTGCGAGTCTGCCGTGGTGACCGGCTTTACGTGCTACACTCACTGCTTGATGCATGCAGGTGTTCGGGCTGGACACCCACATCGATGTGGTGAAGCACCATGGCAGGTGCGCAGCTGCACCAGGGGGTGCAGCAGTTGTGCACCGCTTTACTTTGTTGTACATCTGGGGCCCACAGCTGCGCGGCGACTGATCAGCGCTGCGACATTGCCCTGCCACCGTGCAGCACGGACGCGCTGATTCTGCTCAAGGTGCTGGTGCACCACGGCGTGCCGCTGGAGCAGGCAGCAGCCAAGCTACCCGACATGCAGGCGGCGATGGTGGCGCACTTCCAGGCCAACAAGCAGGTCTGTGGGGTTCTGCTGAGGAATGAAAGCAAGCAGGCGTGCTTCACAGCATCTCTGTTCCCCTGATTTGCACCAGCTTGCAACTCACTACAGAACAATTGCACCCATGCAGCTGGCTGGCGAGGGCCTGGAGCTGCTACCAGGCGTGCTGCCGCTGCTGGAGGCACTGGCTGCCCGGGACGACGTGGCGGTGGGCCTGGTCACTGGAAACCTCGAACCGATTGGATGGGGTGCGCTGCAAGGGGGACGGGAAGGAGCACAAATGCACCTTGTAGGCAGCCGGTCAGTTTGCATGATCTGCACAGCCATGTCCTTCCTTTGCCCACCCGCACTGTGGAGCCTGCCCACCAGACTACCCTCACCCATCCCTCTTGGCTGCCCCTGCCCCCGCAGCCAAAATGGATGCGCTGGGCATCCGCCACCTGTTCACGCAGATAGGCCAGCCACCCGCCAACTTTGGTGGCTTCAGCACAGGCACGCTCTCCTTAGCTCATGCTTGGCTTGTTTCATGCTGCGGTTGTTGGTGGATGGGTGGGACGGGCATGCTGCTGCGATGCGGCGGCACAGTCGCTGCACGAATTGTTCACTCTGCCTGTACCCCTCTGCCTGGATCTGTCACCCATTACTTGCAGATTACTGCAACCCAGCCAACGTGGAGGAGAGCTGGCGGGACAGGGCGGAGTTTGTGCGTATTGCGGCGCAGAAGCTGGAGGCGCGGCAGCCAGGTGAGGGAGCAGAGGCCGGGCTGAGCTGGGGTGCGCGGCAGGAGGGGTTCTTCAAGGCCTGTCGTCAAGTCGTTGGTGCAGACAGCTTGCAGCTGCTGCAAGTTGCAAGCTGGGTGCGCAGGCGTTGCCACCTGAACGATCCTGCAGCTGCCTGCCGCCCATCCAACTGCTGTGCAGGCGGCATCCGGGCGCGGTTCCACGTGGGGGATGCCCCCATGGACGTGCAGGCAGCGGTGGGCGGTGGCGCGCAGGCCGTTGGCGTGTGCACCGGCATCTATACCAAGCAGGAGCTTTCAGAGGCGGCGCCTGGTGCAGTCGTGCTGGATGACTTGACCGACACGGCGGCCGTGCTGCGCGTGCTGGGCCTCAGCTAGCGCTGTACCCACTGCACATGCACTCCTCTGGATTCAGACTACCGAGCGATTGATGTATACTGCCCTTTACTTCATTTCCTTTCAAACGTGACCCCGCGTGCAATTTCGCACTTCCTTTTGTGACATTCCAAGCACACTGACCACAGCCAGTCAGTGCTGCTCAAGTCTGTGCAGGTGCCACTGCATTGCATGTTCAAACCTAGCATGGACCGCCCCACAGAGTCTTGGCTGTGCCGTTCCAACGAGGAGGGGCCCAGCAATGGGGCTTGCGGCTGGCAGCGGCGGCAGCCCAATGCTGCTGGCGGCTGAAGCCGCAGCAGGGGCGGCGCGCCGCCGCCAGGCCCACACCCATTGCTCGCGCGGCGCATTCGACTGCTGCGATCGCGTAGTGCACCAGCTGATCCCAGCCCCTGGCAGCCAGCACAAAGCAGCCAGCTCCCCCCATCACTTGGCCGAGCGCGGCGCACTACGCAGCGGCGGCTGGCGCGTGGGGGTTCACAAGCGGCAGCACGATGGCGCATCAGGATTGCCGGTGAGGGACGCCGCCGCCCATGCTCGGCTTGGGCCGGCGCTCTGCTCCCCGCCTGGGCAGCATGGCCGCACCGCGGGGCGGCCCGCAGTGTGCAGCAGCGCGGCCTGCAGCTGGGGAGCACGCCAGCACCAGCGATGGAGTGGTGATGGTCGGGGAGTGCCGCCGCCGCCGCCCAACGCGGCGCTCGGCACGCATTCAAGCAGCAGCGGCCGATCAGCTGCCGCAGCTGGCCCTGCGTCACTGGGCACTGGTGCCAGGCGCAGTCCAGTCCAGATGAGCCATAGTAGTTACTCGCTGAGGCAGCCGACAAGCGGCTGCTGCCGACCTGCCTGGCCCGCTGCCTGCCCTGCTCACATTGCCTGCCTGGCTGCCCCTCCTGTGTTTGCAGCTATTATGAGCAGCAATACCCGGAGGTGGATGAGGTGGTGATGGTGCAGGTGCGACGCTGCCGGGCTACTGCAACAGTCATCAGCCGATAGCAGCAGCAGCAGCGACGGCGGCGATGGTGCAGGCTCCGTGGGCTGTCCTCCTACCCGATCGCTGATGCTGCTGTTCACAGCATGCCATGCTGCTGCGCAAAGACGAACCTGCAACTCGAGTTGTTTATCACTCAATCGCTCACCGATCCGCCACCCAAGCCCACCATCCCACTGCCACACCTGCCCACCCGCCATGCAGGTGCGGTCCATCGCGGAGATGGGCGCCTACGTGTCGCTGCTGGAGTACGGCAACATCGAGGGCATGATTCTGCTGTCGGAGCTGTCGCGCCGCCGCATCCGCTCCGTGCAAAAGCTGATCAAGGTGGGGGCGGGGGCGGGGGCTGGGCAAGGGGCTG